>JADRCD010160124.1:15320-37373 GCA_019843815.1 Montemys delectorum | reverse complement strand
GAACCTTCCTATAATCAAGATTTAGCTATAGCAGCTGCATTGCAGGGGACTTCTATTCCAGAAATCCTGGCACAAAGATAGGAGAATAAAAGATGTTATATATGTGGAAGTCTCAATCATTTTAAGAATGATTGCCCTAAGAAATCAGGAAGCACAGGCAGGCAGCAATGAGGCGCCACCCGAGAGTCTGTCATCGTTGCAGGAGAGGGAAGCATTGGGCCAAAGATTGTAGATTTAAAAAAGGCTTTCAAGACAATACCTGGGTGGGAAACGAGTGGCAGGGCCAGCTCCAGGCCCCCTTTTTAAAACAGCAGGCAGCATATGGGACCATGAGGCTGCAGCTCAGCCAAGAAGATCCATCTCTGAACTTTTGAGGGCAACCCCAGGAAGTACAGGAGTGGACCTATATTCCACCTACCACACAGTACTAACACCAGAAATGGGAATTCAAATTCTGCCCACTGGAGTTTTTGGGCATTTGCTTGTAGAGACTTGTTGATTTGTCATAGGAAAAAGTAGCATGATAGTGAATGGATTGCAGATTTATCCAGGTGTTATTGACTAAGATTATCAGGGGGAGATTAAGATTATGGCTTCCTCACGTCATAATGTCATTACTGTACCTGCTAATCAGAAAATTCCTCAACTTATTTTAGTCCCTCTGTGTCCAATGTCTTCTGATTCTGATAAAGATGAGAGAGGATAGAGTTGTTTTGATTCTTCAGATGTATACTGGGTACAATCTATCACTAGTAAAAGACCTAATCTTAAATTAATTATTGAAGGAAAAGTTTTTGAAAGTTTAATAGATACTGGAGCTAATGTAACTATCATTAGAGGCCAAGACTGGCCCTCAACTTGAGCTTCGACTGAAACAATTACTCATCTCCAAAGAATTGGTTATGCCAATAACCCAAAATGAAGCTCTAAGCTACTAACCTGGAGATATAAGGAAGGTAATTCAGGACAGATTCAACATTATGTCATGTCAAATCTGCCCGTTACTCTGTGGGGGAGAGATTTGTTGTCACAGATGGGGCTTGTCTTATGCAGCCCTAGTGAATTAGCTAATATGCAGAGGTCAAAACAGGATGTTAGAACATATAGAGGTCTTAGGCCTCATTCTAATAGTAAAGGTTTGAAACATTTTTCGTGATGGCCACTATCTTGCCTGTGCCCCATGCAGATAAAATTCATTGGATTAATAATATTCCAATGTGGGATGATAAGTGGTCTTTATCTCGAGAAAAGATAGAAACTGTTTCCTTGCTAGTGTAGAAGCAATTGGAGGCAGGTCATCTGAGGGAATCCAGTTCCCTGTGGAATAAACCTATAATTGGTATCAAGAAAAAAATCAGGTAAATGGAAACTGTTACAAGATCTAAGAAAGGTAAATGAAGGTTATGGGAACATTGCAAACGGGACTTCCATCTCCAGTGGCAATTCCAAGAGGAATTTTTAAGAGAGTTATGGAGTTAAAAAACTGTTCTTTACAATTCTTTGCCCCCTGAGGATTCCAAGACATTTGCTTTTACTGTTTCATCTGTTAATTTTAAAGAACCTATGAAAATATATCAATGGACAGTCCTTCCTCAGGGCATGGCTAATAGTCTTATGTTATGTCAAAAGTTTGTGGCACAAGTCATTGATTCTATAAGGAAATAATGGCCAATTATATATATTGCCCACTACACAGATGATGTCCTATTTAGCAGGAAAAAGTCCTCAGGATGTACTTTTATGTTATAGAGACTTACAAGTTGCCTTAAGTGAAAAGGGACTGCAGATAGCTCCAGAAAAGGTGCAAAATCAGAATCTGCATAATTATTTAGGTTTTATAGTCATGGATCAAGCTGTTATTCCCCAAAACATAGTTATTTGTAGAGACAGATTAAAAACCTTAAATGTTTTTCAAAGATTATTAGGTGATATCAATTGGATTTGTCCCTACCTAAAGCTTACTACAGGAGAATTGAAACATTTTTTTGATATTCTCAGAGATAATTCTGATCCAAATTCTCGTAGATTTTTAACTAAAGAAGGAATGTCAGCTTTACAGAAAGTAGAAAAAGTTATTGAAAATCAATTTGTTACTTACATAGATTATTCTTCACATTTGCATTTGTTAATCTTCAACACAACTCACAATCCTACAGAGTTGTTGTAGCAAAAAGCACCTCTCATGTGGATACATTCAAGGATATCTCCTAAATGGAATATACTGTCATATCATGAGACTGTAGCCCACATGATTGTGCTTGGTAGAAAGCAAGCACTGACTTATTTTGGCAAAGAGCCAGATGTTATCATTCAGCCTTTTACTTTAGGGCAAGATTCCTGGTTAAAACAAAATAGCACAGATTAGTTGCTTGCTCAGATAGGATTTCAAGGAATTATAAATAATCATTATCCTAAGGTAAACTGATAAAATTCTTAAATATGCATGAAGTGATATTTCCTAACATGACTTCCTTACAGCCTTTGACTAGTGCCCTTGTGATATTTACTGATGGTTCCTCTAAAGGAGGAGCTGGATATCTTATAAATAATCAACAGTTGGTCATAGAGACTTCTGGTCTCTCAGCTCAATTAGCTGAATTAACAGCAGTATTAAAGGTGTTTCAGGCTGTATCTGATGCCTTTAATCTTTTCACTGTCATTTTGTACTTGGCGCAGTCATTGACTTTGTTAGAGACATGTGGTATGTTTAATTTTAATACTACAGAAGGATCCTTATTTTCACAATTACAAAATATCATTCTTGCATGAAAAAATCAGTTTTATATTGGTCATATATGAGCTCATTCTGGTCTCCCTGGACCATTAGCCAGAGGCAATAATCTTATTGACAGGGCTCTGGTAGGAGAAGCTTTAGTTTTAGATCTTGTTGGATTAGCTAAACGGGATCATAATAAATTCCTTCTGTCTAGCCAGACTCTGAAGCTTAAACATAAAATTTCCAAACAGCAAGCAAGAATGTCCTAATTGTGTTATTTTATCTCCAGTTCCTCATTTACGAGTAAATCCAAGAGGTCTATGCCCAATCATATTTGGCAGATGGATATAACTTAATATGCAGAATTCTGAAAGCTTAAATATATACATGTCTGTATTGACACTTTTTCAGGATTTGTATTTGCTTCCCTGCATAAAGGAGAAGCCTCTAGAAATGTAATTGATCATTGTTTACAAGCCTTTAATGTTATGGGCTTATCCAAATTAATTAAGACTGACAATGGACCAGCTTACTCTGGAAAAAACTTTGTTTTTGCAGAGATTTTCACATTAACCATAAAACTGGAATCCTCTATAACCCTATGGGGCAGAGGATCGTTGAGTGTGTCCATCACATACTTAAGAACTGGTTTTTGAAAACTAAAGGAGGGACTTTGTATCCTCCTAAATCTTCAAATGCACAGCTTGCTTTTGTGTTATTTGTTTTGAACTTTTTGCAGACTGACATCAAAGGTTAATCTGCTGCGAACTGACACTGGCATCCTAACACTTCAAGTTCATATGCTATGGTAAGGTGGACAGATCCACTCACCAATACTTGACATGGCCCAGACCCTGTTTTGGTTTGGGGCAGAGGGCCCCTGTGTATTTTTTCTCAGAAAGAGGATCGAGTGTGTTGGCTCCCTGAAAGACTAATACTCCAAGTGGACTCAGATCCACAGCCTTCTTAGCAAATGTGCTTAAATGCACTGCTGAAAAGTCTTTTTTCTTTATTTTTCTTTTGATTTTGAGCTGACAACCTTTTCTGTCACCCTGGATTTGCTTCTGCCTGATTGATCTGAAAGATTGCTTTCTCCTGAAATTAAATGTATATTTCAAATTCACTTGCTCACTCTTGGAGCAAAAAGGTTTTGACTACGTCCACAGTTTTAGCATTCAAAGGCTAGTGCAATCCCGACGTTTCTAGCCTGAACTTTCTAATTTGCTTTTGACTTGAGGCATGTTCTCTAGGTAAAAAAATCTCCAGAGTCCAAGTTGGTAATTTGCAACTCAATCAGATGCCTAGACTTACCTCCAGCACAATGGCAAGCAACCTTGCGAGAACTTCAGAGAAGGTTGTTGTCAGAGAAACTGTGGCAGCTCATGGATTTTGCATGTAATAAAGGTATATCTTGGCATTAGCTGCCCAAAAGGAGGGTGCATTTTGGAAACCTGTGTCTTCGGGTTAGGACTCTGGGAAGTAATTAACCTACAACAGAGGCACAAGCCGAGTGGCTGTGTTTTTGAAAAAACAAGAAATGAGCCTGGTTTGTAGGATTCAAACTAGATGCACTCGGCCTTCAGGACAGGTAAGATATCTGCCAGTAGATATTATTTCCCAGGTGATATTCATCAGAGCACAATAAAAATTCCTGTGCAAGACTGTGTTGTTTGATTACGCCTTTATCCTGCTATTTAAACAGAGAGGAAATATTTCCTCCCCGCTCTGGTGTCTCTTCTTGGAGGCTACCACCTGCGGGGCCAAGACAATAGCCCACTTTCAGTTCTCTTTGAAGAGGAGCTGCCTGGGAGTCACGATGACTGATGAACATGCCTACCTGCCTGGGGACTTTGAGTTGCTGGAGACTCTGGCATCTAATGTCTGCTGCAGTGTTTATGTTATGCAAATATCTTGTACCCGGAGATTTGGTTTCAGTTTACCCTGTGCCTATATATGCTCTAAATATTTCTAAGTAAAATGAAGCAAGCCTTGATACGAACACTACTTGACCTCCATCCCTTTTGTTTCCAGACCCTTTATTTTACAGGTCCTTTTTAAACCTCCGCCTGAGGGAACCCAGGTTCATGGAACTTTGGGAAGGTTCCATACATCTGTCTATCTGTATCTGTCTCTGTCTCTCTCTATCTACCTTTCTGTCTCTCTCTTCTTCTCTCACACACAATCTCTGTGTGTCTCTATGTGTCTCTGTCTCTTTCTCCCCTTGCACAATGTCCAGCTGTGGAACCCTATATTTTTACCTATGTAATTCAGGAGGATGCTTCTATGAACATGACACAGATCAAGGCACTGATCTGTGAGTATAGCAGAATGTTATTAGGGTTATTTTATGTTTAAGCCCCTTCATCAGAACAGTAATATTAGGTTTAGTCTATTTCCATGGCCTTTGTTGCCTCAGGTTCATGGCCACCCAAGCAAGATTGCGTTTGAATTTCTCTTCATGAAATGCTCCTATAGCCAATAGTAAAATAAATGGAGCAAACTCAAAGCCATTCCACTAAAATCAAACAAGATAAGGTTGTCTACTCTCTTAGTCACTCCTCAATATAGACTTTAATGCCTCGAAGCAAGAATACAACTGAAAGAAATCCAAGGAATAGAGATTGGAAAGGAAGAATTACTTTCATTTTCAGAAAATTTAATAGTGTATGTAAGTGATCCTAACAATTACACCAGGGAACCCTATAGCTAATAAACACTTTCAGCAAAGTAACTGAATATAAACTTAACTCACAAAATCAGTAGCCCTCTAATATACAACTAATAAATACACTGAGAAAAAAATCAGGGACATAACACTGTGAAGTAACCTCATCATAAAGGACACACATGATATGTAGTCTCTGATAAGTGGATATTAGTCAAAAAGAAGATCTAAATGCCCATGATACAATTCACAGACCATACGAAAACCTAGAAGAAAGAAGATGACACTAAAGTGTGGATACTACAGTCTTACTGAATAGGGGAAAGAGAATTATCTATGAGAAGTAGAGGGAGAGTGGGATCTGGGAGGGAGTGAGGAGGGTGAGAGAAAAATGAGGACCAGTTCAGATATAGGTATACCTTAATTGTTTGAAATATTGATAATTTTTCTCAAAATAGTAAAAATACTAATACTTGTTCTATAGACTTAATTTACGTCTCAAACTTTTTTAAAACTTTTATTAGATTATGATGAGAAAAGTTACATGATTTCAATTTATCTGAATTTGTTAACATTTAAAAACATATTTTAAGTAAATAGAATTAAATCACATTCTTGTTTCCTTTTCGTACCCCCACTCCTCCCAGAGACCCTCCCTTCAATACCTACAATATCTTTTTTGTCATATTCCTTAAAACTTATAAAATATTATAACAATACAAATAAGTATTATAAAAGTTGTTTGATATAAAACAACAATCAATTTAACAGTCTTATGTAGATGATCATCTACAGCAATAGTGAAAATACATTTTTCTCCATATAAATTTTAAATAACTCCAAACATATTAACTGTATACTTCAAAATAATACATCACTACTGGTATTTTCCTAACTGAACATAAATATATAAAGTCTTTTTGTTTGCTTAGTATTTAGTAGAGTTTAAAATCTTGGCTCTTACTGTGGTACAAGCCCAAAATAAAAACAATTTTTAGACATTGAGTTTCATTGTAATAAGGCTATACTTCAATGTCCCTCTCATCACCAAAGGATTTTACCTCCATCATAGCTAAGCTGAGAGTTGATAGTTCTGCTGCACCAAGGAATGAATTTTAGGCTCGATTTTTGGATACAGACTACCTGCTATGATCAAAGCCATTTGACTTGAGTGAGTGACTTTTCTCTCAGGCCACAGAGAACAGGTTACATTCATTAAAGAAATGGTGTAGGTATTAAGATGGTCTATCCATAAAGTCATTCACCAATTGTTTCAATGAACAATCGTTCTGCTTAGAGGGTGGCACGGACATTGGGTGAGGGTAAGAATTTGGTTCATTAGCTGTGATAATTTGGAAAAGCATTCATCTCAAAGAAAGAGTAACTTTTAAAGTCCTCTTCTTCAAACTTGATACAAGAGTTACAAACGTCAGGCAAAGCATTCAGTTTTACTCTTTGTTGTTCTCTTACAAGCCACTTCCCAATTTAATTGTCTATTTTTCTTTTGGGTATATAAATACTTTTAAAATATATAAGCTGTTTTGAAAACCATAGTATAGTATAAAGACATGAGATACAGTATAAAGGCTAAGATAGGAGAACCAAGATTTCAAGACCCTTATGTTGTACGCAGCAAAACACTGTCACAAACAAACAAGCTGAAAGTGTATAGAGATTGTACAATGTTGGACCTATTTCTCCAATTACCAAATTAGAGAGACTGTTGGATGATAATCAACAAATTTCTAATTCCTCATATTATTGGATTTCAATCGATCAGGATATGTTGGTAATATTAAGTTTCATATTAAGATATTAAGAAAAAGTAATTGTTACATTCCTGTTTTTGTTGTAAGAGGTGGAATTAGGTTTGTGTGGATTTGTTGAAAGATTACCTGCTTGCTTCTTCTAGGGTTTAGTTTTGCTCCTTATGTTGATGTTTTCCATCTATTATCCTTTGTAGGACTGGGTTTGTGGAAAGATGTTGTGTAAATTACATTTTGTCATGGAATATATTATTTTCTCCATCTATGGTAATTGAGAGTTTTTCTGGGTATAGTAGCCTGGGCTGGCATTTGTGTTCTTGTAGGGTCTGTATGACATCTGCCCAGGATCTTCTAGCTTTCATAGTCTCTGGTGAAAAGTCTGCCATAATTCTGATAGGCCTGCCTTTATATGTTACTTGCCTTTTTTCCTTACTGCTTTTAAAATTCTTTCTTTGTTTAGTGCATTTGGTGTGTTGACTATTATGTGGTGGGAGGAATTTATTTTCTGGTCCAGTCTATTTGGAGTTCTATAGGCTTCTTGTATGTTCATGGGTATCTCTTTCTTTAGGTTAGGGAAGTTTTCTTCTATAATTTTGTTGAAGATATTTACTGGCCCTTTAACTTCCAGGTCTTCACTCTCTTCTATACCTATTATACTTATATTTGGTCTTCTCATTGTGTCCTGGATTTCCTGTATGTTCTGGGTTAGGGTCTTTTTGCTTTTTGCATTTTCTTTGACTGTTCTGTCAATGTTGTCTATGTTATCTTCTGCCCCTGAGATTCTCTCTTCTATCTATTGTATTCTGTTGGTGATGCTTACATCTATGTTTCCTGACTTCTTTCCTAAGTTTTCTAACTCCTGAGTTGTCTCTTTTTGTGATTTCTTTTTTGTTTCTACTTCCAGTTTTAGGTCCTGGATGATTTTACTCAATTCCTTCACCCGTTTGTGTTTTCCTGCAATTCTTTAAGGGATTTTTGAGTTTGCTCTTTACGTGCTTCTACTTGTTTACTTGTGATCACCTGTAATTCTTTATGGGACTTTTTTGTTTCCTCTTTAAGGGCTTGTACCTCTTTACCTGTGTTCTCCTGTATGTCTTTAAGGAGGTTACTTATGTCCTTCTTAAGTTCCTCTATCAGCATTTTGAGATATGATTTTAGATCCAAATCTTGCTTTTCCAGTGTTTTGAGATATCCAGGACTTGCTGCAGTGGGAGTATTAGGTTCTGATGAAGCCAAGCAGTCTTGGTTTCTGTTGGTAGGATTCTTGCACTTGCCTTTGACCATCTCTTGATCTCTGGTGTTAGATGCTCTTGGTGTCTCTGACTAGAGCTTGTCCTGTCCCTGCCGCCCTGCAACTCCCCTGCGACTCGTGAGACCTATGCCTCCTGGCTGGTCTCACCTTAGAAAGTCACTTGGGAGAAAATAGTGGATCTCACCTGAGTCTCTGGGTTAAAGCACTCCCTGGAGGCAGGCCTTCCACTTGCAGGGAAGGGGCAGAGAGAGTCACTGATCCACCTCTGTCACTCGGAAGCTGAGAGGATCTTGTCCCCGCCGCCCTGCAATTCCCCTGCGACTCCTCTCAATTTTTTAAAATTACAAATATTTCATGAAAATAATTAAACTTCACAAGTGAAACACCATATGAAAGTTCAAATGTTGTAGCAATTCAATCTCAGTTATCTAATATAGCCACTTCAAATGATGTCCTGGCCTACAGGGCTTAGTTATTCGGGGAGTCAAGGGGGACCATCCCTATGGGGAAGAATGGGCAAGAGAGAGGAGGAGATCCTGCAGAATTGTCAAAGTCTACTTTACTAAGAGCAAACTGCTCAATATATACTTCACAGGAGAGGAAAAAAGGAGGGGCGGGAAACAATGGGTTCACTGCAGTATCATCCATCTGGAGGATGCTAGCAGGGGTTCTGGAGGAACATTTCCTCTTGCTATACTGCCTCTTGGTAAACAGGCACAGGATGTTTTTAACCAAGGTGAATGTCAGGCAGTTCTCAGGCTAGTTGAGGGACAGGGGGTCAGGTGGCCATGCCTTGGCTCCCAACGAAACGAGAAACATTAATAAGTCTTTTCCATTTATGGACTATGGTATCTATTTTAAGGGAGATCATCTCAAAGACATGGTTAACTGTGGTAGAAAAATAATAGTACTATGAAAATTATAAGTAGTGATTGACTGTAATGAACATTTTGAAGTTGAAAGTTTTATCAAAGAATGAGAAATCATTTAAAATAAACCTGGTAGCTCTTCCAAGAAGAATGGGATGCTAGCAAAAAAGGTATCTGACCACAGTAGAAAAAATCCAGACAATATACTAAATTTTTCCATGTTTAATAACTAAAGAAATAGGAAATTAACACCCAAAGGAAGGGAGAACTTCATGATAGTGACATGGAGTACAGTTTCCACAGCAGATGGAAGCAAGAAGTGGAAAACTACACTTTCACCAAAGAAGGACATATGAGAGACCAGAACATTCTGTTTTAGTCTTACAAAGACTGACTGGAATGATTGCACAGAACAAAGTTCAAAGAAATACAAAGAGATGTGCTTAATATTGAGGACAATATTCAAACATCCCAACAGTAATGATATGCAGTGGGCAGTACTGTCTGGTTTTATTCAGAATTTTTGGAAATTTTTTTATTAGATATTTTCTTTTCTTTTTTTTTTTGAATGTTACACAGCTCTTGTTTTATTTTTTAATACACTTAATTTTTAATACAATATATTTTGATGATATATATTCAGATATTTTAACTTTTGGTAGCAAATGAACTAAAAGTAGACATCCATTTCTGATGCTGAATTGAAGAGATCATGGGAAGGAAAATGGGCAGAACATTACTTCAGAATAGCTTGCATTCATTAAAAGTCTTGCTTTTGTACATTTTCAAAATGTTGGCTTATATCTCAATATACTGATTATTTCTATTCTAACAGCTCCATTACATTCTTTTTTGTTTGTTTGTTTTTTGTTTTTGATGGTATAGGTTCTTTTTTTTAACTTTTATTGCATTATGATGAGAAAAGTTACATGATTTCAATTTGTCTGAATTTATTAACATTTAAAAACATATTTTAAGTAAATAGAATTAAATCACATTCTTGTTTCCCTTTTGTACCCCAACTCCTCCCAGAGACCCCCTCTTCAATACCTACAATATCTTTTTTTGTTATATTCCTTAAAATTTATAAAATGTTATAATAAAATGAGTATTATAAAAGTTGTTTGATATAAAACAATCAATTTAACAGTGTTATGTAGATGCTTGTCTACAGCAATACTGCAAATACATATGCTTTTCTAACTATAAATTTCACATAACTCCAATCATATTAAATGTATATTTCAAAATAATACATCATCACTACTAGTATTTTCTTAAATGAACATAAATATGTAAAGTCTTTTTGTTTGTTTGTTTTCTATTTAGTAGAGTTTAACATCTTGGCTCTTTCTGTGGTACAAGCTCAAAATAAGAACAATTTTTAGACATTGGATTTCATTGTAATAAGGCTCTACTTCAATGACCCTCAAATCACCGAAGGATTTTACCTCTATTGTAGCTAAGCTGAGAGTTGACAGTTCTGCTGCGCCAAGGAATGAATTGTAGGCACGATTTTTAGATACAGACTTCCTGCTATGGTCAAAAAGCTATTTAACTTGAATGTGTGACTTTAATCTCAGCCCACAGAGAACAGGTTACATTCATTTAAGAAATGGTTTGTGTATTAAGATGGTCTATCCATAAAGTCAGTTACCAACTGTTTCAATGAACAATGGTTCTGCTTGAGGGTGGCACAGACATTAGGTGAGGGTAAGAATCTGGTTCATTATCTGTGATGATTTTGGAAAGCATTCATCTCTAAGAAAGAGTAACTTATAAAGTCCTCTTCTTCAAACTTGATACAAGAGCTAGAAATGTCAAGCAAAGCATTCAGTCTCACTCTTTGTTGTTCTCTTTTGTACAAGCCACCTCCTAAGTTAATTGTCTATGTCTCCCTCGGGTATACAAATACCTTTGAAATATATAAGCTGTTCTGAAAACTATAGTATAGTGTAAAAACATGAAATAAACAATACTAATAGAGAGGCTGAGATAGGAGAATCAAGATTTCAAGACCCTTACGATGTACACAGCAAAACACTGTCACAAACAAGCTGAAAGTATATATAGATTGTACAATATTGGCTCTATTTCTCCAATTATCAAGTTAGAGAGAACATTAGATGACAATCAACAAATTTCTAATTCCTCATATTTTTGGATTTCAGTTGCTTAAGATATGTTGGAAAATTAATTTTCATATTAAGATATTAAGAAAAGGTAATTGTCACTTCCTGTTGTTTTTGTTGTATGAGGTCAAATTAGATTTGTGTGGATTTGTTGAAAGATTGCTTTCTTGTTTCTTCTAGGGTGTAGTTTTGCCCCTTATGTTGATATTTTCCATCTATTATCCTTTGTAGTGCTGGATTTGTGGAAAGATATTGTGTAAATTTTGTTTTGTCATAGAATATCTTGTTTTCTCCATCTATGGTAATTGAGAGTTTTGCTGGGTATAGTAGCCTGGGCTGGCATTTGTGTTCTTGTAGGGTCTGTATGACATCTGCCCAGGATCTTCTAGCTTTCATAGTCTCTGGTGAGAAGTCTGCCATAATTCTGATAGGCCTGCATTTATATGTTACTTACCTTTTTCCCCTTACCGCTTTTGAAAATCTTTCTTTGTTTAGTGCATTTGATGTTTTTATTATTATGTGACAGGAGGAATTTCTTTTCTGGCCTAGTCTATTTGGAGTTCTGTAGGCTTCTTGTATGTTCATGGACATCTCTTTCTTTAGGTTAGGGAAGTTTTCTTCTATCATTTTGTTAAAGATATTTACTGGCCCATTACATTGGGAGTCTTCACTCTCTTCTATACTTATTATCCTTAGGTTTGGTCTTCTCATTGCATCCTGGATTTCCTGGACATTTTGGGTTAGGAGCTTTTTGCTTTTTGTATTTTCTTTGACTGTTTTGTCATTGTTTTCTATGGTGTCTTCTGCCCCTGAGATTCTGTCTTCTATCACTTGTATTCTGTTGGTAATGCTTGCATCTATGACTCCTGATTTCTTTCTGAGGTTTTGTATCTTCTGGGTTTTTTTCTCTTTCTGATTTCTTTATTGTTTCTATTTCCATTTTTAGATTCTGGATGCTTTTGCTCATTTCCTTCACCTGTTTGATTGTGTTTTCCTGTAGTTCTTTAATGGATTTTTGTGTTTCCTCTTTAAGAGCTTCTAGCTCTTTACCTGTGTTCTCCTATATTTCTTTGAGGGTGCTATTTATGTCTTTCTTAAGGTCCTGTATCATCGTCATGATAAGTGATTTTATATCTGAATCTTGGATTTCCGGTGTGATAGTGTGTACAGGACTGGCTATGGTGGGAGAATTGGGTTCTGATGATGCCAAGTGACCTTGGTTTGTGTAGTTTATTTTCTTATGCTTGCCCCCTGCCATCTGGTTATCTCTAGGGCTACCTGTCCTTGTTAATTCTGACTGGAGTCAGTCCTTCCTGTGATCCTGGTTGTATCAGAACTCCTCAGAGTCAAGCAGTCCCTGTGACCCTGTGATTTTGGAATCCTGTGACCTTGGGCTTGTTAGATCACCTGGGAGTGCAGCAGCTTCCTCTGGGTGTTGTGGGACTGGCTATAGAGCTTGTGCCCAAGGTCTGCTCAAGACACCAGCCCAGAGAGACCAGAAGGAACCCGAGCCACTCTGCTGATGGAGTTTCCTGTGTGCCTGGTCCAGCAGGTCCCAGTTACTCCCCGAGTTGGGACAGATGTTGGGTTCCCCCTCACCTCTGATCCTGAGCATTTCAGGGAGCCTGGGAGTGGAGCTTCCTCTGGGTGTTGTGGGACTGGCTGCAGAGCTTGTGCCCAAGGTCTGCTCAGGACACTAGCCCAGAGAGACCAGCAGATTTTTTCTTTATTTACATTACAAATGTTATCCCCTTTCTTCATTTCTCCTCCAATCCCCCCCTCACATCCCTCCTCCCCCTGCTCACTAACCTACTATAGTGGCTATTCCTGGTTGTCAAATTGACTATGTCTGAAATGAACTACAATCCAAAATTAAAAGGCTCACCTGTGGCCCTAATCTGGAGGCAGAGAGATACAAGTTTCTGACCTGAATCTTGGCATGGAGACCTTAAAAATAGTGGCTATGAATCCCATAGGATTAACATAAAAAGCTCTATGAGTTCAAGATCATCTGAGATTAAGGGTGTGGTGGCATAGTGGCTATGAATCCTAAAAGATTAAGACTGTAAGATCTACGAGTTCAAGCAAAGTCATCTGGGGTTAAAGGTGTGGTGGGACACACCTTTAACCTGGGCCACACTTTTTGCTGGAGACCTATATAAGGACATTAAAAAAAGGAAGACTCTCTCTGCTTCGACTGCTTGCCTTGTGGGACTGAGCAACTGCTGGATCCTTAGACTTCCATTCACAGCTGCTGCAGACTGTTGTTGGGAGCTGATTGTTGGGAGTTAGACTACAAACTGTAAGTCATCAATAAATTCCTTTACTGCATAGAGACTACCATAAGTTCTGTGACTCTAGAGAACCCTGACTAAGACATCTACCTACTCCTGATTCCCTGTCCTGGCATTCCTCTACATTGGGTCATTGAGCCTTCGTAGGACCGTTGATGTCCCATAAGGCCATCATCTGCTACATGTGTAGCAGGAAATTTTATAGCCTGGTCAGGAAAGAAGAAAAACAAGTTTGGAAGAACAAAAAATAAATGTGGCCCAGTAAGTACTCACTGATGACATTAGTATGATTCTGTCGGAAAGGACAGTTGTGGATCAAAATAATGAAGAAAGGCCTACAGGACATTCTGGAACTCTTTAAAGATGCACCAGAAATGGACTTTCTGCTCAGGGAAACTTTCTCTCCTTGTTGACAAATGAGTTGCACTAAAATAGCCATGGCTCAATCTTCAGTATCAAAACTCACTTTGACAGCAAATCTTACTGAGTAGTCATAGTTGTCCAGGGAAGCAAACTGCAAGTGTTGTGGGGGTCCTGACAGCTTCAACAAAATGTTCACAGGAAGTTCTGAAGACTAGACAGAAATGTGCTATGAGGTTTGAGCCTATACAGAATAGGCTTAATGGGGCTATGGGAAGTTGAGCTTTGGAAATGGACCTGCAAAGGGGACAATAGACAGTGAAGTAGTACACAGTCAGGAAGTACTGGACCAAAGCAAGGAAAACCAAAACAAAACACAAGCAAATGAACAAAATCCTAGCTTGGCAAACACTGAGCTCTGCATCTCTGTGTCTGATGTCAAAGTGCTTTTCAAATCTCTATCTCCTTTCAGTTTTGTTGATTGCAACACAGATCTACTTGTTGGGCTGATTTCATTCCCTGTGTTTTGTGATCTGGCAGGGATCCAATGGATCTGGCATGCTCAACACTTTGGGGTCTTGAAGACAAGACAAGCTTCACCTTTACAGCTTCCGAGAATATCCTCTCTAGGTCTCCATACAAGGGCACCATTGCCACAGTCCTTGTGTTAGCTAATTTCCTTAGTCACAGAGGAAGATTCCATTTTCTTTTTCTTTTATCCATATGTCCAAAGATTTTGTTGTTGGCTGGATCTGTAACATGGCCACCTCATTCAATTCTATCTTCAAAAGCTTTCAGGTTTTGATGGTTTCCTTCATTGCCTGATCTCAACTATCCTGGAACTCCATCTGTAGACTGGGCTGAAATTCAAAGCAATTAGACTAAAATCAGGATCAAAACAAGGTTGTCCACTTGCGTCTTAGCTATTCAACAGAATATTTTAAGTGTTACCGGGAGCAGTATACACTGAAGGAGATCAAGGTATTGCAAAATAGAAAGGAAGAAGTCAAAGTAGATGTATTTATAGATGATATGATAGAATATGTCAGCAATCTGAAAATTTTCTCTAGCAAATTTCTTTAGCTGATAACACCAGCTATTATGTACTCACTGTAATAGCTGGGTACAAAGCTAATTTTTAAAAAGGAAGAGCCCTCCTATGTCCAAAATGACAAATTGGCTGAGAAGGAAATCAGAGAATCAGCACCTTATAATAGCCACAAACACTATAAACTATCTTGATGTATCTCTTTCCAAGCCTCAGAAATGCTTGCAGGTTAAGAATGTCAAATTTTTAAGAAAAAAATTGATGAAAATATCAAAGGATGGAATAATCTCAAATGCTCATGAATCACTAAACTTAACATGGTAAAAATGGCAGTTCTACCAAAAGAAATATATGTGTGTATGTGTGTGTGTGTGTGTGTGTGTGTGTTTGTGTGTGTTTGTGTGTGTATATCCAATGCAACCTCCATCTAATGTCCAACATAATTATTTATAGAACTGGAAAAACAGTTCTCAACTTCATATGGAAATACAACAGAGTATAACTATAATAATCCTGGGAAATAAAAGAACTACTGGAGGTATCTCTACCCCTGATTTTAAATTGTACTACAGAGCTATAGAAATAAAAACTTCATGCTTTTGGTGCAAGAAAGGCACATTGATCAATGAAATCAAATTGAAAACACAGACATGAATCCAAACAACAACAGTCAGCTCATTTTTCATAAAGAAGCCAGAAATACACACTGGAAAAATTAAAGTATCATCAATGAATGGTCCAAGTGGATTAAAGGTCTCAATATAAAACAATACACACTACATCTGATAGAAGAGGAAAAATATAATATCCTTGAATTCATTGACATAGGAGACAACTTTCTGAACAGAACACTGAGAGTGTAGTCACTATGATCATCAGTTAATAAATGGCACCTCATGGAACTAAAACATTTCTGTATGAAAAAGGAAATAAAAAAGAAGCAGCCTATAAAATCAGAAGAGATTTTTATGAACTCCACATCTAATAAAGTTCTGCTATTCAAAATACATAAGCAATTCAAACAACTAGATATAATAACCAAAATAATCCAATTAAAAATGGAGTACAGGTCTAAACTGAGAATTTTCAATAAATAAATCTCAAATAGCTAAGATATACATGAAGAAATGTTCAACATACTTAGCCACCAGGGAAATGTATATCAAAACAACTCTGAAATTTCATCTGTCAAAATCACTAAAATGAATAATACACAATGATGCTCTATCCTACCACATGAAAAATTGCTCGACTATGTTCATGGTGTCTTTATACATAATAGCCTGAAACTGCAGCTAATCTAGATGGTACTCAACAGAATAAAGAATATGTGGTCCTAATATCAATACTCTTCATACTATTCCACAAAATAGAAACAGAATGAACACTACTCAATTTGTTCTATAGAGCCACAGTTATAATGATTCCAAAACCACATAAAGACCTAAGAAAGAGGAACATAGACCAATTTCCCTCATGATTATTGATGCAAAAATACTCAATAAAATTCTTTCAAACCAAATCCAAGAATACTTCAAAATGATCATTAACCACGATCAAGCAGGCTTCATCACAGGGATGCAAGGTTGTTTCACTATATGAAAATCCATCAATGTAATCTACTACACAAACAAACCTAAAAACAAAACAAAACAAAACAAATCAAAACACATGATCATTTCATTGTATGCTGAAAAAGTATTTGACAAAATTCAACATTCCTTCATGTTAAAAGTCTTGGGAAGATCAGGAATTCAAGGCCCATATCTAAATAAAGTGAAATGCAATATACAACAAACCAGTAGCCAACATCAAACTAAATGGAGAGAAACTTGAAGTAATCCCACTAAAATCAGAGACTAGACAAGGCTGCTCAGTGTCTCCCTACTTATTCAATATAGTACTTGAAGTTCTAGCTAGAGCAATTAGACAACAAAAGAAGATCAAATGGATACAAATTAACTCAAACAAATCAGTAGCCTTCCTATATTCAAAGGATAAATGGGCTGAGAAAGAAATTAGAGACATGACACCCTTCACAACAGTCACAAACTATACAAACTATCTTGCTGGAATTCTAACCAAACAAGTGAAAGATCAGTATGACAAAAACTTCAAGTTTCTGAAGAAAAAAATCAAAGAAGACCTCAGAAAATGGAAAGATCTCCCATGCTCATGGATTGACAGGATTAACATAGGAAAATTGGATATCTTCCCAGCCAAAAACAATCCACAGATTCAGTGCAATCCCCATCAAAATTCCAACTCAACTCTTCATAGAGTTACAAAGAGGAATTCTCAAGATAATTTGGAATAATAAAAAAACCCAAGATATTGAAAACTATTCTCAACAATAAAAGAACATCTAGTGGAATCACCATCTCTGACCTCAAGCTGCACTACAGAGTCATAGTGATAAAAATTGCATGTTATTGGTACAGAGACAGACAGTTGGATCAATGGAATAGAATTTGAAAACCCAGAATTGAACCCACATACCTATGTTCAGTTGATTTTCGACAAAGAAGGTAAAAATGATCTAATGGAAAAAAGACAACATTTTCAATGAATGGTACTGGTTCAACTGTCAGCCAACATGTAGAAGAATGTAAATTGATCCATTCTTATCTCCCTGTACAAAGTTCAAGTCCAAGTGGATCAGGAACCTCCACATAAAACCGGATACACTGAATCTAATAGAAGAGAAAGTAAGAAAAAGCCTTGAACACATGGACGCAGGGGGAATTTTTTCTGAACAGAACACCAATGGCTTATGCTCTAAGATCAAGAATAGACAAATGGCACCTCATAAAATTGCAAATCTTTTGTAAGCAAAGACCATGTCAATAGGGCAAATGGAAACCAACAGATTGGGAAAATATTTTTACCAACTCTGCATCTGATAGAGGGCTTATTTCCAATATATACAAAGAACTGAGGAAGTTAGATTCGAGAGAATCAAATAACTCTATTAAAAATGGTATACACATCTAAACAAAGAATTCCCAACTGAGGAATATCGAATGGCCGAGAAGCACCTAAAGCAGTGTTCAATATCCTTAGTCTTCAGAGAAATGCAAATCAAAATGACCCTGAGATTTCACCTCACACCAGTCAGAATGTCTAAGATCAAAATCTCAGCTGACAGCAGATGGTGGAGAAGATGTGGATAAAGTAAAACTTTCCTTTGTCACTGGTGGTATTGTAAGCTGGTTCAACCACTCTGGAAACCACAGGCAGTTTCACATAAAATTGGACATAGTACTCAATGAAGACCCAGATATACCACTCCTGTTCATATACCCAAAAGATTCTCCAACATATAACAAGGATACATGGTCCGCTATGTTCACAGCAGCTATATTTATATTTGCCAGAAGCTGGAAACAACCCCGATATCTATCAACAGAAAAATTTATACAAAAAATGTGGCACATTTATAGAATGGAATACTACTCAGCTATTCAAAACAATGAGTTCCTGAAATTCACAGGCAAAGGGATGGATCTGGAAAATATCATCCTGAGTGAGGTAACTCAATCACAAAAGTCAACACATGGTATGTGGTATCCACTCACTGATAAATACACAAAGAGCATGGAATACCCATGATACAATTCACGGAACACATGAAGCTCAAAGGAAGACCAAAGAGTGGATGCTTCAGTCCTACTTAGAAGGAGGAACAAAATAATCAAGGGATATAGAGGGTAAGAGAGACTTGGGAGGAAGAGAAGAGCGAGAGGGGGAAAAGAGGGGAAGAATCAGGTATAGGAGCAGATGGAGAAGACATACAATGTCAGGAAATTGAAAAGAAGTGTATAGCAATGGGTGATGGGAAATTGGGGGTTGCAACCAGAAAGTCACAAATGTCAGAAAGCAAGAGCCTCTCAGGACCCTACGAGGATGACACTAGCTGAAATACTCTGCCCGACCTCTAGGACTTAAACAATGGATTCTTGAAAAGAGGAACTGCAAGGATCAATTTGGGAACAGGAGATGCGAAGGAAGGAGACAAGACAAAAAATTATGCCTCAATTTACTCTAGGGAAAGAGACTATTTAAAACTCCAGACCATAAAGGTATTTCCCAGGTGCACAGGCCAAACTCACTTTATTGTTTGGTTACACATCAGCATAAATGGAATGTTCACATGTAAAATGTCTGAAAAGGAAAGGAGTGTCCTCATTGTGAAAAGTCCAGACAGGAATGTCCTCATTATAAGGTGTCCAGAAACCCCCCTATAATAAAATGTTCCGAGTCCATTTCAGGGGCAGAAGCAAGATAGTGGAAGAGACAAAAGAGTGGTAGTTAATAGATGATGGCCCAGGGTCAAGATGGAGACTGAGATGCCAGGGGCTTTTGGGCCCCAACTGGTCCCTCCTATTTTTGTATACAGAAACAAGGTGTACTTAGGATGACAATGTCTAAATCAGCTTGGCCCTAGAGAATCTAAGGGGACTGTACCCATCTTAGGTTAGAGTGATTCCAAGGACAGTCATGCCCAGAATGGTCTGACCAGTCATGGTGTACATCCCATCAACTTATCGGGGTCCTCTTTCATAGGTTGCCATTCTTGCTAATGGTGGCTTCCTCCTCTCAGTTGCCCATTACTGGCTAGCCAGTCCATTGCACTGGAAAGGTGATTATTTTAAGGGTCATTTGTAAGAATGTCATTAAAGCCATCTCCCAGATCTAACATTGCCAGCCGGTGGCAATGAATCTGCAAGGGTTGGGCCTTAATTGCATCTATTTGTCTCTTAATAAAGGCCATGATTTTATTAAAAGGAAAAGGTCCTAGTGATAGTGGAATTAGTAAGACAAGCTTGGGACAAGGAAAGGGAAAAGCTAGGGCAGAATCCCATTCTAGTCACTCCACAAGGGGTTGTTGAAGAGTTCCTGAAGTTTCTTTTCTAATTCTTGTTGGTGCTTTCAGATTCGGTCATGTACAATCCCAAACTTGTTTGCATAAAAACCGCACTTTCCCTGGGGCACTCAACAAGCTCACAGTCATCATGTCACACCAATCACTCTGGTAGCTGGCAAGTTCCTGTAGCATTCTGCGGGATAAAACACAAATATGCCCTTTTCTCAAAGTAAAATATCTGATCAAGATCATGCTATATGCCAATAAGTGGATCCTTCCATTTCACCTAGGCATAAGTATATGTAGTTGTAGACATTCAGCAAAGAGTTCCTTGGCATCCAAATTTTTAAAAATTTAAAATAAAAAGCATGATTTAAATAATATGCATAGGGATATAATTCTCACTTTTTTGTTTTTTAGAGGCCATTTTTTTCAGAGAGTGATGCACATGTTCAACAATTCCTTGTCCTTGAGAACTATAAGGAATCCTAGTAACATTAAATTGTTGACAAAAACATCTCAAATGCTTGACTGTAAGTCAGTTCCATTTTCTGTTTTTATCTGACTAGGAACATCAAGCACAGAAAAATAATGTAGGCAATGATTATATTTTTAGTTGCTTTTCCTGTTAAGGCAATTGTAACTAGAAAGCCTGAAAAGGTATCAACGGTCACATATGCATATTTTATTTTTCTAAAAACAGAAATATGAGTATCCATTTGCAATAATTGATTAAGTATATGTCCTTGAGAATTAACACCATTGTATGGAACAGGTAGAAACTGAGAACATTGAGAATTAGTCTTTATAATTTGACATGCACATTTTCTAAAAATACCAAATTATTATCTCAAGCCATTACTATTTTGATGATATAAAGAATGAGATTATATGGCCAATTTTTCTTTTGTGAAGCCTATAATCTACCTGGGATACAAATCTGCTGTAGCATTGCCTTAAGGGGTCTTGTCCAGGCAGTCCAGGATGAGTTCTTAAATGTTCAAAGAACAGTACTTTCTCTTAACTTGAGTTGTATCTGTATAAACAATTGCAAAATTTGAGAATTAGCAGTATCTAAACATGAACAATTTTAAGCAATTGTAAATTCTGAGTTAAAAACAGTGACTACAGCATGTAGTTCAATTATTTGTGCTTAAGTAGAGAAAAACTCATGAGAATAAACATATACTTTTCTCCCATAGAAGGGCTATAGATGTATTCTTTATTGGATGCATACATATAAAAGCATGCATAGAAGCAAATTTTCACAAATTGTCTTTTGGATAATGATTATCAATTTTGCCTAAAAAGTTTACTGTGCAATAGGCCAAATAGCAATCAATATTTTGCAATAACCAATTTAATTGCTGTTTGAAACACAGAATGGAAGTCTCCTCAGGTTTTTAAGACATTCTTTTCAAAATACTTTCACCACAACAGCTTCATAATAGGATGTTAAAACTTTACTTGGAGATAAAGGTGAATCCACAATAATGTTCTCTTTTGCCAAGGAATTATTGTGGGCACATTGAGTAACAAAAACTAACACTTGATTACAACTGATTACAATTGATCACAATTGATTAAAGAAGCTTCCTCTACTTTCTGCAAAGCTGTTCTTTTCTCACCAGTTAATTTGCATCCCCCTTGACAATGTCCAACAAAGGCTTAAGTCCTGTGGTGAGCTTAAAGTGAGGTCTTCCCCAATTAACATTTCCTTGAAGCTTTTGAAAATAATTTGAAGTATACAAATCATCTTTTCTTTCTTGAATTTTCTGTACCACAACCCTTTCTAGGATACAACTGAGGCTCCAAACATTGTAAAGGATATTGTGTTGAAACTTTTCTGGAGCAAACACTTACTCCAAGATTTTAAAAGCTCATTGTTGTGTAAGAGCAAAGGTAGTTGTTGGCATCAGGGCCTCCAAGGCCCGTGACATCACATGAACCAGTCTCACTGACCTGTTGCCAGAGCAACTTGGCCATATTCCCAGAATCCATTGGGCTCATCGACCACATTTACCTATGGTGCCACTACATCAGAACCTATATATAGCATATATACATATACAACAGTATATATA
>JADRCD010160124.1:0-15220 GCA_019843815.1 Montemys delectorum | reverse complement strand
AGTTAAACCTCTTACACATGGAACTGTTTGGGCCTAGTGTGTGGTATGTTCTGACACCAGCCACCTTTCTAACACATCATTTGGTGCCGAAACCCAGGTATTGGTGGTTTCATCAGCAGCCACTGATTTGTTCTGAAGTGGGACTAGCAGAGATCACTGCCATGTGGATCGGTCAAAGCACTGACAACCTCAGCTTCTGTCAGTATGCAAGTTTGCAGTCCACCAAGTCGCAGCTGGGGAGTCAGAGCCACAGACACACACTGCAAGACAAAATTACAAAAAGCCTCTAAAGTTTCTCCAATGAGGTCTCAGAAGATGTGGACACAGCTACAGGATGCCGCCTAGATTGTGATATGATAATCACTGCAATATGCTGTGGACAAACTAGATACTCTTGAGTCAAATGACTTGGCTAAAATAAAGGTAAGCCATTTCTCATGTCACACTTATCCATTCCACAGGGGGAAAGCCCTGCATCTTCTGCACTTGGAAACCAGACTGACAGCCCAAGTTGTCATTGAGACCATAGAGACCACAGGGAACTGCTGGCTAGTGGGCTGTGTCATTTTTCAATAATGTATAACTGGTGTATAACTGCTAGATATTTGTTTATTTCTTAGACTTATGACTACATTGAGAGCTACCAGAAAGTTTTCACAGATATAATCTGTTATCTCCTTACATCAACTCTGTTTCTATTAATTAAATGCTTTATATTTCCTCTTCTTGCTATGCCACTGTCCTAATATTATCTGAGTTCCTATTGATTTGCCTAACTCTAATAGAACATTCCATTATATGATCCAACTTGTTAATCTTGTTCTTTCTGCTCCAAAAAAGGCTCATCTTAAAGACTGGTCATTTTGCTTACTCATGTTATCTGTTTTATAAACTTATAAACTACAGAAAATCCACTCAGATCTACCTCTTATGGACTATCCAGATAAGTACATCTGCCCAAATTTCCCACTTACTACCTATTCTAAAGGGTGAGATTCCTCTGGGTTTCAAATGTATATCTTAAGAAAAAATTTTCCTTCTCCCAAATGTACTTAATCTTATTCTCTACCTATAATAATGTGTTTCAACATCTTGTCAAGTCCAGGCACTTAACTATATCCAGGACAGCTCCAGAGAAGCAACCGTTAGATGTTCCATCTCCTGTCACAGATACATCTTACTGGATCTGCTCCTTCCCACATATCTTCAGATAGCTCCACAGGCCCTGGACAGCAAAGAAACAGCCGATTCTCCTAAGACTGGACAAACACCTCTCATACCCATTCCCCTAGGTTCCCCAGAGACACATTACCTCAATGTCAGTATGAAACACCCAGATATCACAATGATGCTATTCCTGCTTTGTCATCACCTCTTTCTAATTTTTTCTTTCTTAACTAATCCAAAATGGGGGAATGTTAGTATTCTGTATAAACTCCACACTCACAGATACCTGGCAGCAGCCAGGTATGTTCCTCCCCATGATTATCTGGCAATGGCCAGGTAGGCCTGGCCCTATAAGAGGGGCTGCTTGACCCCTCCTCTCTCTCTTACCCCTGCTTCTCCACCTTGCCTCTTACCCCTTTTCTCCTCCTCTCTCCCCATTCCCTTCCCCCCTCTTTCTACATGATCATGGTTGGCCTCTACTCCTCTACTCTCTCCTTCTTTCTGCCTTTCTCTAACTCTGCTACCCACTTATCTCCCTTCTCCATGCCCTAAATAAACTCTATTCTATACTATACTAGCATATGTCTGGTCCCTTAGCGGGAAAAGATGCCTTGGTGTGGGCCCACTGAGGCACCCCCTTCCCCAACACCTCGCTAGAACATATTCTTATAGCTCTTTCTCTTTTGATGATCACAACATTGGTGCCTTGTGACTCAGATCTGGAGACTCTGCAAGTTTTCATCCTACCTCAGCTACCACAATGTGGTCAAAAAGGTCACTGGGCCAAAGCCTGCCCTAACTTCCACAAGCCAAGAAGCCCATTTCCTAGGTGCCATCAAGAGGGACATTGGGCTGTTGATTGCCCTCATGTTATGCAGAACAGGGGGACATCACTCCCAGATAACCCTCTTACTGATCTCCTAGGCTTGGCTATGGCTAAATGAGGAGTCCTGAGCTCCCTTGACTAGACCACTGCCATTATTAACAGGGAGCCTTGGGTAGATATATGGGTGGCCCATCTCCTTCCTCTTGGACACTGAAGCCACTTACTCGGTCCTGATGGAGTTTTCAGGACCCACATCTCCTTCTCATTTTCCTATTGTTGTGATAGGAGGACAACCTTAATTTCCTCTCCAGACCCCAACACTTAGTTGCATTTTTAGGCCTGTACTTCTCACCCATTCCTTTTTGGTAGTGTCAATATGTCCTGTCCCCTTATTGGGAAGGGTTTTTCTAGCTAGGCTGGGAGCCTCTATTTCCTTTGCTCCCCACATTCTCCTACACTTAGGCTCACCAGGAGTTCCTCTGCTCCTTCTCCTAGCCAGGCAACCTACTAACACTACCATGTTGTTTCCTTTACCAGCTTGTCAGGTAGATCCCTGAGTCTAGGATGTCCAGAACCCCTCTGTTGTTAAACACCATTCTCCCATTGTCATCCAATTATGGACTCTAGCAGGTACATAACCCAAGCTTAATACCTTCTTTCTCTCCAGAGCCTCAGGTGATTTTAGCCTATTATTTCTGACATCTTGAAAAAAAAATCCTTCACCACGCCTCTTCTCCCTTTAACACCCCTATACTAGCAGTTAAGTATCCTAATGGTAATAAACTTTAAATAGCAAAGTGATAAAAGTCTAAGGAATAACTTCATCCCCACTGCTTCTAAAGCAATAGGTTTCTTATGTGAGAAAGCATACCGCAGGCACCTTTCCCACCTAGTTACTCTTAGTGTGGGGATGAAACTGTGCTCATGGGTACTAAGAATAGCCCAATCAAACTGTTTCCTTTCTCACCTCAAAAATCTCCTGATATGCCACAATTTAAAATGGAACATCCCAAAATTTGAAGTCCAAAATAATTTCAAATATTCAGAGCCACAAAACCTGGGCAATCAAAAAAGTTGGCATCTAAATAGAATCAGTCAGTGCCTTTGGTTTAAAGGCTAAAATCATGTCATGAGTCCTAAGGATGCTGGTATGCTGTCTCAACAACATCCCTATGGGCTCTGAGGAGCTGAGGGAAACCAGTTTGGCACTTGGAGCAATACTTACTTGACTTTAAGCTCTAATTATTTTTAAGTCTCTTCTCACATAAAGCACAATGAAACCAAAATATATAATTATCTATGACTGGTCATAAAAACCAAAGCCAAAGCGACATGAGTCATAAATGCAAGGACAAGAACTAGGAGAGCAGTGAAAACAGACAAACTCATGTTTCATCAAACCTGAGACTCAGGAATAAGTGCAATTGGTGTATTTTATTTCTGGGAGGTCTTGAAAACAGCACAGGCAGGTAAAAGAATTTGTGTTAGCTTAATTGGTTTAACATTGTTTTTGGAATGATATGTAAAAAAAGCATTGTTTCAAAGCTTGAAGTACCTATTTTTAATTTAAGTACAAAAGTTAACAGTCTTAAATAACTTCTCCTGAACTACTCATGCCTTTTATCTACCTTACTTAGATGAGAACTCAATTTCTTATAAAAACCTAAGCTCTGGGGTCTGGAGAAAGATAAGTGCTCACAAGCACTTGCTGCTGTTTGCACAGGACCAGAGTTTGATGCTCAGTATCTATACAGTAGCTCACAACTTTAAGCCCAGAGCATCCAATGCCCTCTTCTGACATCATGGAGTGCTAGGCATACATGGGGTGCGTGTACATACATGCAGGCAAAACATTCATACACATGGAATAAAATAAACCTGAAAACAAAACAGCCTCTAAACTCTGAAACTGAGCCCAGGAGTTGTGCATCTCTAAAGACACACACAAAAGCTATTTCCTTAGAGACAAAGTCTATACCATTCTCTTCTGGCTTACATCCTAAAAGCGTCCCCATAGTCTACAATATAATCCTGCCAAGTCCATGGAATGCTCTTACCTGTTCCGGCTTTGGATCTTTCCACACTCTCTTTCATGTTCACAGATGAAGAACTACTAAAGAACATTTGTATATATGCCATGTATGCCTGTGTAAAATTCATACATGTCCTGACACAAAGAATACTGTTTTCCAACATTTTACCTAAGCACCCTACTTCTTTTGTTTTGTTTTGTTTTGTTTTGTTTAGTTTTCCGAGACATCATTTCTCTGTATAGCCTTGGCTGTCCTGGAACTCATTCTGCAGACTAGGCTAGCCCCGAATTCAGAAATCTGCCTACCTCTGCCTCTTAGTGCTGGGATTAAAGGTATGTGCCATCACCGCCCAGCCCTACTTCTTTTTTTATTTTAAACTTTTATTTCATTATGATGAGAAAAGTTACATGATTTCAATTTATCTGAATTTGTTAACATTTAAAAACATATTTTAAGTAAATAGAATTAAATCACATTCTTGTTTCCATTTTGAACCCCCACTCCTCCTAGAGATCCCCCCTTCAATACCTACAATATCTTTTTTGTCATATTCCTTAAAACTTATAAAATATTATAACAATACAAATAAGTATTATAAAAGCTGTTTGATATAAAACAACAATCAATTTAACAGTCTTATGTAGATGATCGTCTACAGCAATAGTGAAAATACATTTTTCTCAATATAAATTTTAAATAACACCAAACATATTAACTGTATACTTCAAAATAATATATCACTACTGATATTTTATTAAATGAACATAAATATATGAAGACTTTTTGTTTGTTTTGTATTTAGTAGAGCTTAAAATCTTGGTTTTTACTGTGGTACACCCCCAAAATAAGAACAATTTTTAGACATTGGATTTCATTGTAATAAGGCTGTACTTCAATGACCCTCACATCACCAATGGATTTTACCTCCATTGTAACTAAGCTGAGAGTTGATAGTTCTGCTGCACCAAGAAATGAATTGTAGGCTCGATTTTTGGATACAGACTTCTTGCTATGGTCAAAGCTAGTTGACTTGAGTGAGTGACTTTATTCTCAGGCCACAGAGAACAGGTTACATTCATTTAAGAAATGGTGTAGGTATTAAGATTGTCTATCCATAAAGTTATTCACCAACTGTTTCAATGAACAATGGTTCTGCTTGGAGGGTGGCACAGACATTAGGTGAGGGTAAGAATTTGGTTTATTAGCTGTGATAAATTGGAAAAACATTCATCTCAGAGAAAGAGTAACTTATAAAGTCCTCTTCTTCAAACTTGATACAAGAGTTACAAACGTCAAGCAAAGCATTCAGTCTCACTCGTTGTTGTTCTTTTACAAGCAACCTCCCTAGTTAATTGTCTATGTTTCTTTTGGGTATATAAATACTTTTGAAATATATAAGCTGTTCTGAAAACCATAGTATAATGTAAAGACATGAAATAAACAATACTACTAATAGAGAGGCTGAGATAGGAGAACCAAGATTTCAAGACCCTTATGTTGTACACAGCCAGACACTGTCACAAACAAACAAGCTGAAATTATATATAGATTGTACAATGTTGGACCTATTTCTCCAATTACCAAAATAGAGAGACCATTGGATGACAATCAACAAATTTCTATTTCCTCATATTATTGGATTTCAATCAATTAGGATATGTTGGTAATATTAATTTTCATATTAAGATATTGAGAAAAAGTAATTGTTACTTCCTGTTGTTTTTGTTGTAAGAGGTGGAATCAGGTTTGTGTAGATTTGTTGAAAGATTACTTTCTTGCTTCTTCTAGGGTGTAGTTTTGCTCCTTATATTGTTGTATCTTTATTTCAAATAAACCTAGTGGGTAAAATTCTTTCCAATAACTGTATCTTTTCTTTTAATTTTTAAGTATGCCATTAAATAATCATAGCATAGGCAGAAGCAGGTGACATCATCTTTAATCCCACCACTCAGGAGGCAGAGGCTGGTGGATCTCTGAGTTTGAAGCCAGCCAGGGCTACACAGACAAACCCTGTCTCAAAAATCATCATCTTCGTCATCATAGTATGTTTATGGAATTGTATATGTACCACCACAGTCTAACATACACATTTTTATTGCTTTTGTTGAGAATTGTGTATATCATTAGACATTGATTCCCTGCTGGTGGTGAGTTCCTGAGGCATAGAATTTTAGAATGCTACTCAATCACTGTTCCTGCTCTTGGCTCTCCAGTTATATAATTTTGTTTTGTTGTGTTTGTTTTGTTGTTACTTTAGACAGGATCTAATGATATAGCCTTGACTGACTCAGAACTGCTATGTTGACCAGGCTGGGTTTGAATTCATCGAGATCTGCTTGCCTCTGCCTTCCGAATTATAGGATTAAAAGTATATGGCACCACCTGGAGTTTTTTGTTTGTTTTGTTTGTTTGTTTGTTTGTTTGTTTTTTGTTTTGAGACCTGTACTGTCTATAGACCTGACTGGCCTGGAGTTCATTATGTGAATTCCATATCCAGTCTTGAACTTATAGCAGTTTTCCTAAATAGACATCGGGGGAGCTCATATCGTTGTGAGCCATGGTCAGCTTGCCAGAGCTGACTTTCTATCCTCTAGAAAGTAGGATGAAGCTAAGCATGGGATCACAGGCTTGTAATGCCAGCACTTGCATTTAGGATGTGGAGGTAGGAAAAGCAAGAAGAGTACCCAGAGTTTGGCTGTGGCCAGGTGTGGTAAAGCACATCTTTAACCCAGCACTGGAAGCAGAGGCAGGCTGATTTCAGTGAGTCCTGGGACAGTCAAGGCTATGTAGAGAGACACTGGCTCAAAGGAAAACAATTCATGGCCAACCTGGGCAACTGAGGCCAACATGAGCTAAATATTGAAACTGTCTCAAAATAAGAGGGAATGGGAAGGTGGGGGCTGCGGGAGAGGAAAGAGGAGAAGTAGAGAGGATATAGAATATATATGTGTTCTGCAGAGACACAGCCCCATTCCCTTCTATGCTTAAAAGTTCATTAGTGTATAGTAGTTGTATACAAAATAATGGCATTTATTGTGACATTCCTCTTTAAAAATCACATTATTTATTTTATATATGTGAGTTGACTGTCAATCTCTTCAGACACACCAGAAGAGGGCACCTGATCCCATTGCAGGTGGCTGTGAGCCACATGTGGTTGTTGGGAGTTGGACGTAGGGCCTCTGGAAGAGCAGCCAGTGTTCTTAACCACCAGGCCATCTCTCCAATCCCTAAAATAGAATTATTTATTGACATGATTTACATGCATACAACTTGCCCCCTTTATTCATAGAAGTTGATGATTTTCATTATGCACTCATATCTACACTCAATTTTAGAACATTTTTTCATCCCTCCTACTAAATAAAATAAATAAAATAAAATAAAATAAAATAACCCAGTGCTCAGTAGTAACCCTGCCCAAAACAACCCAGTGCTCAGTAGTAACCCCCCCCCCCCAAAAAAAAAACAACCCAATGCTAAGTAGTAGTCATTTCCTTTTCGTTTAGCCCTGAAACTATTTTGTGGCTTCTTTGGGATCTTGCCTCTGCCAAGGTGTTTTCACTGGCTTTTCTGATAAAAAAGTTCATGGTTGAGGAAATATTTCCAGTAAAAATTAGGCATTACCTGTCAAAACTCAACCTACTGATTTTGGTGATGTTTCCTTTGTTATAGCAATAAAATATTTGCATTTGTGCAAAAAAAAAAGAAAGAAAGAAAGAAAGAAAGAATAAAAGAAAGAAAGAAAAGAAAAAAAATCCTAATGGTAACTATAGCGTGGTTCAAGACCACAGACGCATTAATTCTGCAGTAGTTCTTCTCCAACCTGTTGCAGCTAACTCTTACATACTTCTTCCCACTATCCCCTCAGGGACTTCCCATTTCTCAATCCTAGACCTCAAGGATGCATTTTTCTCTATTCCTGTAGATGCCCAGTCACAAAACATATTTGCCTTTACCTGGACAAATCCTGATACCCACTTTTCTACCTAACTTACCTGGACTGTTCTACCTCAGGGATTCCGGGATAGCCCACATCTATTTGGTCAGGCTCTGGCTTCTGACTTAGTATTCTTGTCTCTCCCTAAATCTAAGGTTATATTTCATATAGACGATGTCCTTCTTTGTAGCCCCTCTCTAGAAATAAGCCAAGTTGACACCTCTGCTCTTCTAAATCTCCTTCAGTCGAGGCTACAGGGTCTCACCTTCTAAAGTCCAACTGTCTACCCCTCAGGTCACCTATTTGGGACTAACAATTACCCCAACCCACAAGGCTAGTACCTTAGATAGAAAGAATGTGATTCAGTCTTTAACTGTTCCTACTACAAAGGAAGAGCTTTTATCATTCCTAGGAATAGCTAGCTTTTTATGTTTGTGGGTTCCTTCCTTTTCCCTCATTTCTCATCCCTTATATGAAGCAGCATTAGGCCCTACCCACAAACCCCTTTTCAAACCTATTACTAAGTCCTTTCAAAGGCTTCAACAGACTCTCCTTAAGTCCCCAGCTTTACATCTCCCTAACCTGACTCTTCCATTTTCCCTCTATGTAACTGAAAAAGAGGGATTTGCCCTTGAAGCCTTAGGTCATCAACTAGGACCCTCTTTTGCACCTGTAGCTTACTTATCAAAAAAACTAGATCTAACCATCCAGGGATGGGCACCTTGTTTCCATACCTTAGCAGCTGCTGAAATCCTTATTCGAGAGTCAAAAAAACTAACCTTTGGTTCACCTATAACTGTCTTCTCTTCTCATAACTTGTCACAGTGGCTAACTTATAAAGGCTTACAGACTCTACCTCCCTCTAGGGTTCTTTCCCTTCAGGTAGCTCTAATAGAAGATTCTACGCTCATCTTCCAATCATGTCCACTTCTTAATATTTCCAACCTTCTCCCTTGACCTAATACTAACCACTCCCTATCTCAATCCTGCATTGAAACTTTAGAGGAACTATTAACTCATCCTTTACAATACAGGAGGGCATATTGCCTCAGGTCATCTATTCCTGGTATTCCTTTTTACATGAAGGGTCTAGAAAAGCTGGCTATGCCATAGTGTCAGACATCGAGGTGGTTGAAGCACTGGCCCTTCCTACTCACACTACCAATCAACAGGCTGACCTAATAGCCCTTACCTGTGCTTTTCAACTGGCACAGGGAAAATCCCTCAACATCTACACAGATTCAAAATATGCTTCCCATATCTTCCTGTCTCACGCTGCTATCTGGAAAGAGTGTAGGTTAGTTACCGCCAAAGGAGGATCAGTAACTAATATAAACCAAATTATGGCCATGCTAAAGGCCTCACATCTTCCCACAACCATTAGGATTGTCTATTGTAGGCACTAGACAGATGACTCTATTGTCTCCAAGGGAAACAACAGAGCTGATAAGATAGCTAGAGCTGCAGCCCTTAGAGGCCTAGACTCATCTCACCCTCCCCAGGACATTTTTACACTGCAAGCTACATCTCCACCTTCTTTACCCCCTGACAACCGCCGAACTCTGTCCTATCTTCACAAACCCTTTCATCCTAACAGCCAAGCAGTGTCTTCTTTTTTTATGACCCACCTACAACCTACTCCTGAAGACTTAAGCTTTTTAAAATCTATCACTGTTTCTTGCAAAATTTGTCAGAAGTCTGACCCCAACTCAAGGTATTGTAGCACCCCTTTTCCTACCTATCAAACTAGAAGTTCCCTTCCTGGAACTGACTGGCAACTTGACTTTACCCATATTCCCACTGTCAGATGTACCAAGTACCTCCTAGTCTTGGTGGACACCATGAGGTAGGTAGAGGCATTACCCACAACTAACAAAAGGCCTCAGACAGTCTCTGATCTTCTCTGAGAGTTAATCCCCCAGTTTGGTGTCCCAGCCTCTCTCTAATCAGACAATGGTCCTGAATTTACTTCCTGCATCTCTCAAATCCTATCTAAGGCCTTGTACATCCCCTGGTATTTTCACATTTCTTACCACCCTCAATCTTCTGGTAAGGTAGAAAGAACTAACCGCTCTTTAAAAACCATTCTTGTTAAGCTGTCACAGGAACTTCACCGTGATTGGGTTAAACTCCTACCTCTGACTCTTTTTAGGTTTTGAGTTCTCCCAAAGCGAACTCTCCTCATCTCTCCCTTTGAACTCATGTATGGACATCCAGTCCTAATTCCTGGTCTTTCACCTAAATGCTCTCCCCTCCCAGAACATCTACTTAACCCATTACTTTGCCACCTCTATTCTCTTCTATGGAACTTTCCTGACCACCATCTACTTTGGCCATACATTGCCTCCTGTCCACTGCATATCAACATTGAAGACCAAGTTCTTCTTTCTCCTCCAGGTTGTTGGTCCTCACTTCTCTCTCTCAAATGCCAGAGCCCTTTTTAGAGTAATTCTTGTGACCCCTACAGCTGCTAAACTTGAGGGACTCTCTCATTGGGTCCATCTATCTCACCTAAAACCTTTCATTCCTCCACCTACACGTGACTCTTCTTCATACACATTGATCTTAACAGGACCCATGCTCTGTTAAGCTCCAGAGGACAAGGTGACCACCAACCTTGTCCCAAATCCCAGAAAATGAGACTCCACTCTGGCAGCCGAGCTTGACCTCACTGGATTAGACATGGATTTCTCATTCTCCCCTCTTATTCATTTCTATCCAGGGTAGCCCTTATATCTGGAGATTTGAGGTTCAAGAAACCCCCCCAGATAACAAACAGTCTTTCCAAATAGGGTCAGGAAAATGTTCCATAGCTAGATGCCAGGAACCAATACAAATTGCTATCATCTCGGTATCTGTAATCCCATCCCATTATGATCTCTATAATTGCTTTCTCTTTGACCAGACAAAAGACTATTGTAGAAAATGGCCAGATGAATATGGGGGATGCCCATATTGGTCTTGTCAGATACATATGCTAGGATCACAGATCAATCATTTCTTCTATCAACACCGAAAGATATTCTTTTTTCTACATACAAGACCCATGGGATTCCAAGTGGGAGACAGGAATTGTTGGTAAGCTCTACCACAAAAGTCAGCCCAGGTCCCCAGTAAGTACCATCTAAATCCAGAGAAAATATGTCTCAATTGTCCATACTTGAGTTCAAAGGGAGAGATGAGGAGAGTTAGCTTTGGCAGAGTTTGTAACCTAAAAAGAGCCAGAGGTAGGAGTTAAACCCAATCAAAGTGAAGTTCCTGTGACAGCTCATTTGTCCAACCCCTGGATATTGGAAAAGGAGGGGAGATAATCAAACACTCCTCCAAGGTCCTTACCTCTTTGGCATCACCCATCTTAAATGGCACTAACTTGTCATTTCACTTTTTACTTCAGACCTTGACCTCGGCATACCTTCTCCTTAATGTTGCCAGACCTGGACGCTTTAAGGATTGCTGGTTATGTGTACCCCCTGGAACTAACTCACAATTGTCACTTACAACTTCTCTGGTGATACTACCAAGTAACATTACCTCACCCTTTGTCAGCTGCCCTGACTCCAATGTTGCTATGATTCCATACCTTAGCTCTGTCCCTCTTTTGGGTGTGGCAAACTGTTTTAAAGTCTCTGGGACTCGTTGGGTGGGAATGCTGAGCTCCCTAGACTGCAATAGAATCATAACCCATGATATATCATCTTTGCCACAATTCCCTGAAATCCAAAACACATCAATTCTTTGTGACACTCAAGCATATCATTGCCTATCTGCCAGCTGGTCAGGAGTTTGAACATTAGCACTTCTTTTCCCTGAACTGGGAGTGATCCAGGGAAATGAGCACCTGCCAATCCCAGTTGTAGATATGATAACTGCCCAACATGAGAGGGTAGTCCAAGTTGTGTCACTCTTTGTTTCTATGGGAATAGCCATAGGTATTGGCACTGGAGTTGCAGGGATAATGACTTCCATGACCCAATATAATACATTCACTTCCCAGTTTCAAAGTGATTTTCAAAAAATGTCTGAAACTGTGCTTACTATCCAAAAACAGATCGATTCTTTGGCAGCCATGGTGCTTCAGAACAGATGGGGACTAGATGTCCTGACAGCTAAAGAAGGTGGTCTTTGTCTGTTCCTCCAAGAAGAATGCTGTTTTTGTGTCAACCAATGTGGGATAGTAAGAAATAAAATCCAGGAGCTACAGTCAGACATAAAAAGTTTCAGGGACCGTGAGACCTCCAGTTCTTGAATTTGTGAAGACAACATATGGAATTGGATACTCCTTTTTGTGACCACTTTCCTAGTCATCTTCCTGGTGTTATTATTTGCTCCCTGCCTCATTATTCTTGTTTCTACATTTCTTCAATGACAAATACAAAAAATTTCTAACCAAATTACTTATCAGCTCTTGTTACAGGATTACTACTGATGCCCACAGATATACCATTGTCCACAGAGGAACCTGATGCTAATGTTTACCAAGTGGATCCCGATGGTGAAAGCTAGCTACCCCTCATTGATGATACCCCTAAACAACAGGAAGTAGCTTAAGAGACATGAGGCCCTCGCTCCCTTTTCACCATCGGCTTCCCCTTCACTTTTTCTTTCCTTCTCTTTATAACAGCAAAAAGGGAGATATGTCAGCAGCAGGGCCTCCAAAGCCCGTGACATCACATGGGTGGGCCTCACAGACCTGTTGCCATGGCAATAGCCACCATATTCCCAGAATTCATTGGGCTCATCTCCCATCTTTACCTGTGGCCACTGTGTCAGAACCTATATATATATACATATATCTGGGGATATATATATATATATCTGGGGAATGTCCCTCAAGCTCCCGCTCTCTCTCTCCTCTCTCTCTCTGCTACTGTCCCCTCTCTCTCTCAATTAAACTTTTACATGCGGAACTGTTTGAGCCTAGTGTGTTGTATGTTTTGATGAGAGCCACCATTCTAACACATCAGTAGTAAAATTCCCTTTTAGAGGGATTAGATAATAAACAACACACACTGAAAAATTCAAGGTCCTAGCTTCTTGTATTGAAGTAGAGACATTTTTTTTTAACATAATGTAAGGCACATTCCAAAAGGCAAAACTTTCCAATGATTACAAACCCACTAGAAACAAACCCTTTACATTTACCAGGATGCAGAGGAAAAAACTACCTTCTAAATACACAATAATTCTATAGGGAGTAGGCAGGCCAGATTGTAATTCCTTTACAAGTTCCACAGCTTCATTTACCTTTTATAAATCTTAAGTTTAAACTTACTTTGAACAACACCTGGATAGATCAGTGATAATTTTTTTTTTTTTTTGTCTTTAAAACAATTCCCTAGAGGCAAGGAGGTGTGACTCCACAAAGACTTCCCTAGTCAGCATTTGCAAAACAAAAGAAATGCCTCAGAAGACTTGCTAAGCTTTTTATTACCTCAAACACAAGTATTTCTCAATCTGAGCATAACACCTGAGCCACAGCCCAAGGATTACACCTCCTGCAGTGAGGACAGGTTCCAAGGGAGCAATTCTCCTGTCTGTCTATGGTCTAATTTTTGGACAGTTGTTCCTAAGATGATTTATACTTAAAGCATTCTTTATAACCTTGGTGCTGTGAAGCATTGCTTGTATGTATTGTAGTCCCCTGCAAGGCAGCGAACATAGCTAAACCTTGATTGTATGAGGGTCTAATTTTTGCACAAAGATGAATATATTCAGATAATTCTGTCTTTGCCTTGTATGGCCAGTTGGCTGCAGAGAGCTGTATTAACATTCTCATAAGACAATTGTGTAACAAAAGGAACTCCTGCTTGAGGGTCTCTGAACTGTTTTCAGGGTCTGCTAGCTGTTTTTAGTAGTCCAAACTCCTTGAAACAATTCATTAAGAGCCTGGTTGATACCAAATAAATTTACTCTGAGAACTCCTTTCCAATATTAGGAGGTTAAATTGTGCTTCTACTACTCTATCTAATAAGGGTAAAGGAGCAGCAAGGCCCATACTGGCCCTTTTGCTATTCTTGCAATCATCCTGACTGCAAAATATGGGTGAGTTAAGAATCCTGAGCTTCCAATTGAACTGCAAACTGCAGCCAGTGTAACAACGCCAATTTTAAGCACACTTTTAAAGTTTCTTTTGTAATATTAAGGCATAACCATTACTTTTGGAAAACAAAACAAAATTTTAAACAATCTATTCTTTTAAAAATCAATATCAAAAACATTACATTCACCTTACAAAGGTTTTAAGTGTCTCCGTGCTTTTTAACTGCAGTTAGCAAGCCTGGGTCATCCTGAGTTAGCTGCTCAGAGCACACCAGAACTTTGGAAAGCAAAACTCAACCTCCAACAATCTAGTGTCTACAAAAACACCAAGTGAGTCTCCCAGATTCTACAAAGTTTGGCTGCCAATTCCTGCGCATGATGGTGCAGCTTTTAATACCTCATTGTAAAGAACATAGCCTCAGAGGGCATTTTTGAAAGGGTTAGAATTCTTCCATGGGTTTTTGTAATAGTCATGGCTAGCCTTTTGCCCTTAAGTCTGCCTTTGTTGTATTCATCATGAATACCCCCTCACGAAGAATCAGCAAGGAGGTAGCTGCAATTTGCATGAGGTTTTTATTAAAACCAGTATACTAGGATCACCCTGCATTTGGGACAAGAGCGACCCAGACAAAACAAAGTTCTAAGTATTTATACCTTTTCAGAACAGAGTTTTACAGTTTACAACATGGGCTGGTTACAATTTACAACATGGGGCTGGTTACACTTTATCTTTCCCATTGTTCTTTTGTTTCTATTGACCTTTCTCCTCCAGGTGAGGGTTAGATATCTGTGGTTTGCAGGAGGGTTGGGGGGGAGATCTGCCTTCCTGGGGATGTTTCCTGGAATTGTGCATTCATTGGGGATGGATGTTTGCTCTGTAAACTCTTCTGAAGCTCTTTGTCTTAAGGATTAATGGACCTCCCTTGCTTTTTGGTATTTTTATGAGGTATCCCTGTTTTGTTCAATTTTTACACCTTCATCTCTATTGACTATAGTCTTCATGAGAATACTAGGTATTTCCTTTAGTGATCTCTCTCTATGATAGGTTCCACATCCTGAGGTGCTGAAATGGGATGCCAATTTTAACTTCCTTGTATTTAGTTTTATTCTTAACTGTGCTATTAATATCCTGCAACCCTCTTTTCCACTGAGTCAGAGGTCTCCTCATCCTCCAATTTTATCTGTACCTACCCTTGATGAGGTTTTTTTTTTTTT
>JADRCD010160123.1:7503-17699 GCA_019843815.1 Montemys delectorum | reverse complement strand
ACTGGTGTGAGGTGGAATCTCAGAGTTGTTTTGATTTGCATTTCCCTGATGACTAAGGATGTTGAACATTTCTTTAGGTGTTTCTCAGCCATTTGGTGTTCATCAGTAGAGAATTCTTTGTTTAGCTCTATGCCCCATTTTTTAATAGGGTTATTTGGTTCTCTGGAGACTGACTTGTTGAGTTCTTTGTATACATTGGATATTAGCCCTCTATCAGATATAGGGTTGGTAAAGATCTTTTCCCAATTTGTTGGTTGCTGTTTTGTCCTATTGACAGTATCTTTCCCTTACAGTAGCTTTGCAACTTTATGAGGTCCCATTTGTCAATTCTTGATCTTAGAGCAGAAGCTATTGGGGTTCTCTTCAGGAAATTTTCCCCCGTGCCTATTTGCTCAAGGTTCTTCCACACTTTATTTTCTATTAGTTTCAATGTATCTGGTTTGATGTGGAGGTCCCTGATCCACTTGGACTTGAGCTTTGTACAAGAAGAAAGGAATGGGTTGATTTGCATTTTTCTACATGTTGACCACCAGTTGAGCCAGCACCATCTGTTGAAAATGCTGGCTTTTTTTTTTTTCCACTGGATGGTTTTAGCTCCTTTGTCAAAGATCAATTGACCATAGGTGCATGGGTTCATTTCTGGGTCTTCAATTCTGTTCCATTGATCTACCTGCCTGTCACTGTACCAATACTATACAGTTTTTATCACAATTGCTCTGTAGTACAGCTTAAGGTCCGGGATTGTGATTCCACCGGAGGTTCATTTATTGTTGAGAATAGTTTTGGCTATCCTGTGTCTTTTGTTATTCCAGATGAATTTGAAAATTGCTCTTTCTAAGTCTGTGAAGAATTGAGTTGGAATTTTGATGGGGATTGCATTGAATAATAGGGTTATTTTGTTCTCTGGAGTCCAACTTCTTGAGTTCTTTGTATATATTGGATATTAGCCCTGTATCAGATATAGGATTAGTAACACAATCACAAATGAACACTCATGGTATGCACTCACTGATAAGTGGATATTAGTCCAGAAGCTCAGAATACCCAACATACAATCCACAAACCACAAGAAACTCAAAAAGAAGGAAGACCAAAGTGTGGCTGCTTCAATCTTTCTGAGAATGTTGATCAAAATTGAAAAAGTTGCAGAGACAAAGTGTGGAGCAGAGACTGAAGGAAGGACAATCCAGAGACTGTTCCACCTGGGAATCCTTCCCATATTCAGTCACCAAACCCAGACACTATTGTGGATGACAGCAAGTGCTGGCTGATAGGAGCCTGATATAGCTGTCTATGAAAGTTTTATAATAAATTTCTTTTAAAAGGTTCTTCACCCTAAAATGCTCTTCACATCTGTCTCTTTTCTTTGTCCCTAGCACTTATACATCTTTCAAGATACATGATCACATGGTAAATAGTTCATCGTGACTTGACACATAAATTCAAATCATCACTAAACAAGAACCTTACAACAGAGAAAGTTTTCATCCTTATCCATTAAGAGTAATCATCTGGGTAAACATTCATATGTCATAATTTTTATGACTAAGATACTCTGAAGTTCCATATAGATAAGCCCAGTCAATATTTTATCTTCTGTCCTTGCAACTATAGTAAATTAGTATTTCCCTTTTTTGGCCTTTGGTTAACTGTTTTACAGCCTCTTGTAATGTGCTCTAAGTTGTAGATGACTTCTTGATATCTCAGAAGCAAGTTACTATTGATACTTGAAGACTGGCAGACTCCTAATTATTATCAGAGAGAATATAATAGCAGTCCTACTACAAAACTGCTTTATAATTACTAATATAAATTTAGGAATTCCCATAGGATCATCATTAATATTTAAGAAGTCATTTATTTGTCTATATAGCATCACTACAAGACAGTACATCTTTGTTGTCCTGCAGATATCTGCTCAAAAGGTGAGGTAATACCTATCTGCTCAAAAGGTGAGGTAATACCTAATGATTGTTATATATATTGATTAATAACAGTAAAAACATACTAATAGCAGGAATCTTTCATAAAATTAAGTTTTTTGACCTTGCCTAAAGAAGCAAGTCCATCAATAACTTTAACAGTCAAGGACAGAACCATCTCAGGAAGATCACCTGCTATTTTTTAGCTGCAATATGACTCCTAGAACCTATTGAGTATACATACTACCAACCATGTCTTTTTTTTTCATGTGAAATGTGGCCCCATATATTGGAACACTTTATCCTTAGATGCTTAATAATGTTATTGAAACTTTAGGAGATAGAACTTCACTGGAGGCAATTAGTCACTGTGGATAGTCCTTGAGCACTTGTAGACAGACCCTTCTCCTTATTTCTTCTTTATTCCTGAGTGTCCATACTATCTGAGCAGGCATCTAGCTCTCAACAACTTCTACTATGACTTCTTTAATTTCTACATGTCTTCATAACTATGATGGACTACATATGTGTCCTTGGAACTTAATCCAAAATAAATCCCTTTTCCTTTATGTTGCTTTTGTCAAGACACAAACTGACTTTTATTTTGTTTCCCTCATTATTAAACAGGATACATGTTTAGGTATATATTATGTGTGAAATTATATCTAGGTCTAGATAATGTAAATATTTTAATGGGCTCATTTTCTCCAAAAAAACTTCTCTCAGATGATGTAAGGCTAATAATTACTATGAGATGGCTGACTATAACCTTCTCAAACTTTTCATGTTAAATGATTGACAGTAAACAATGACACTCTACTGAAGATTTGTGGTTCCAAAAAGACTGGGGGGCCTGCTGAGGCTCTCTCTCTCTCCCTGGGTGGCTGGGGGCCTGGTGCTGAGGCCCAGGTCTCTCTCTCTCTCCTCCTGGGGCTGGCCTGTTTGCTGCATGGTGCCTTAATTAAAAGGGAGACAATGTATGAGTGAGTCATTTTATTGTAGGAAGGGGAAATATGCTAGTTGAGTCGAGAGAAGGAAAGGAGAGGAAGGAGAGAGAGAGAAAAGAGAAGGGAGAGAAAAGAGAAGAGGGAGAAAGAGCAAAGAGGGGAGAGAGAGAGAGAGAGAGAGAGAGAGAGAGAGAGAGAGAGAGAGAGAGAGAGAGAAAAGAAGAAGAGGGAGAAAGAGAAGATAACAAAGAGCAAACAGGAGAGAGAGCATAGAGGGGAGAGCGAGAGCAAGAGGGTAAGAGTAAGAGGGAGAGGGGAGAACGAGAGAGTGAGGAGCAAGAGAGAGAGGAGGGGGCAAACCACCCCTTTTATTGTATGGGGCATGGCATGCCTGGCTTGTGGTCAGATGACTGTGTGTAAGGTTCAGCTAGAATGCTGGGAATTGGAGGCAGTGTCTGCCTGATGGAGCACACATCTCCTGCAGGGGCAGTTGTGAGGGGTCTGGGCTGAAATCTCAGCCATGGTCTCAGGAGCAATTCACAGAACACCTTCCGTCCCTTTGAGCAAATGCTCAGTAGGTCTCCGGGGTTCCAAGTGGCTCTACTGGACTCTGGCTGGCAGAACTGCTCACTGCCCAACAAAGATTCATACACATTCTAGTGTACTGGATACTAGTCAAAACAAACCACTTCTGGACATATTAACGAAAATCCCTTTAATTTCTTATTTCTATGGGCTCACTGGAGCTGTCTTCAGACACACCAGAAGAGGACACAAAATCCCATTACAGATGGCTGTGAGCCACCATGTGGTTGCTGGGAATTGAACTCAGGACTTTGGAAGAGCAGTCAGTGCTCTTAACCGCTGAGCTATCTCTCTAGCCACTTTAATTAACTTCTTATACAGACATAATTAAGAATGATTCTGAAAAATGAATTTTATCTATTGTCAAATTAACAATTTCAGTATTATGTGTTTGAGATGATCATCAGTTTTCTCAAAGTAATAGAGCGCTGCTAGATTATAATAGTTTCCCAGTTACAAAATCAGTTCTAGACTGAAGAATAACCAAAAATTAAAGTTAATCAATCAAAACCAAATGCTTTGGGCTAAAATGTGAAACAGAGTGTTTCAATCAAAGCTTCTTCCAAATTTTTCTCAACTGGAAGATGTAAGGGATCATGTACCTCAAATAAAAAGCCATCTTGGATGAAAACTTCATGTATTTTAAATTTTGGCCATATTCCTTGACCTTCACAATCTTCATTGTCATATTTGATAATGTAAATTTTCCATTATTAATATTTTCCCTTCATTTATATATGTCTGAAGATAATACTTATGTCTTCTTAGATTTCCTTTCTTGGCCTGACAGAGACCTGTAATTTAACTAGCCTTTGACTAATCATATACTCGGTTGCCTCCTTTTTGTTATTAACAGGTTATTTCTTTTTTCTTTCCAAAATTATCAAAAGCCACTGTATTTTACGTGGAATCGATACACCAACAATTTAAAACGATGGGTACTTTTTAAAACTGCTTTAAGTCTTCAATGCCAAAGGAAAACGACAATAGCACACAATGGAATTTACTTACCTTGTATTCTAATTCTAAGGGATGGGTGTGTGATCTCCATTTGTTCCTCAATTTTTCTTTTCTCTTTCCTGAACTTCAAGATATTTTATTTATTCTGTGGGGCAGTGTGGGGCAGTGGTCTGCTTAGATAACTTAAGCTCAGTGGAGTATTTGGCTTTGAGCCCTGAACCCCCTGGGCAGGTTTCTGCTTGCAGGGGGCCAAAGGTCATAACTCCTGAGTCTTTGGTTCCTGTTTCAGTCAGAACCCCTCACAGCTGCCCCTGCAGAAGATGTGTGCTCTATCAGACAGACAATGCCCCAAACTTCCAGCATTCTAGCTGGACCCTATCCCCAGTCATCTGACCACAGCCAGACATGCTATGCTCCATACAATATAAGGGGTGGTTTGCCCTCTCTTCACTTTCTCACTCTCTCTCTTACTCTTCCCCTCTCTCTCTCTTTGTCTCCTCTCTGCTCTCTCTCTCTATCCTCTCCTTCCTGCTGTTTTTTCTCTTCTCTCACCTTCTTACTCTCTTGCTTTCTTTTCTTTTCTTTTCTTTCTCTCTCTCTCCCTCTTTTCTCCTCTCCTTCCTCTCCTCTCTCTACTTGACCTATTTTCTCCTTCCTACAATAAAATATCTCATTTATACATTGCCTCATTTTAAATAACACGCTGTGCAGCTACAGGTCAGCACCAGGGAGAGAGATCCATCAGCCTCAGCACCAGACCCTGCCTTTGGTACAACACTGTCCCTCCAGAATAGACCCATCCTCTGAGCTACTCCGGTATAGACTCTGATCAGTGTTTTCATAAAATTTGTGTCACACTGAGAAAGAGTATAAATGTGCATACATGTTTATGTATGTGTTTATTGAGTCACTCTTATTGACCATTATCTCCTTCTGTATCATCATATTATCTATCTTTCTATCATCTACTAAGTAGAGGGTGAGAGAAATGGATTGAAACAGTATAAAAAATAAAGTTTCTGAAGGACAGATATTCTATAACAAAACTGCAAGATCTGCATGAGGGTAAACACTAGCTTTTTATAGGTAAAAGTTTCTGTTCTCTGTTTCATTGGTTTACATGCCTGCATTATTTTCCCTGCCTTAGTCATTTTTCTATGTATGGTAAAGAATTCATGGTAGCAGTAGCTTGAGTCAGCTGGTAGCACCAGCTATCATCCAAAGCCAAGGGTAGTGAGCAATAAATAGCATTTGCCCTTCAATGCAGGAACAGTCCTACATGTATTTATAGTGTATTTTCTTCTGTAACTTAATCACACAATATTTTGTGCTGGTTAATATAGTCAACTTAACAGAAACTAGAGTAACGTGGGAAAAAGTTCCACACCTGAGGAACTGCCTGTTTCAAACTGTTCTGTGAATAGGTCTGCGAAATACTGTCCTGTTGTAGTAGGGTCTGTACTATTAGGGGCAATGTCACCCCTAGGCAGGTAGGTCTGGGCTGCCACACAGGTAGATGCCCTAAGCCATCTACAAATACTGCAATCTTATTGCGAATTTACAAGTTAGAGCTTTGAATGTATTTGAAAACTTAATAAATGTGTTGCCTTAAAAAAAAAAAGAAAAGAAAGCAAGAAAAGAAAATGAGTGGAGCACACCTGAGGAAACAGAGCAGTAAATAGAATTCTTCCATCTCCTCTGCTTCAGTTCCACTCCATGGTTCTTGCTAGAGATCCAGCTTTATCTCCCTAATTATTCACTGTGACAAATACCAAACAAATAAATACCTACTATGTGTTCCCAGGAGCCTAATTTATCTAGATAATCACTCCTACACAATCCCAGAGACTTCTCTCAAAAATGAGTCTAGATCCTGTTAGTTCACAACCAGTATTAACCACTATGGCTTAAGAATGAAGTTGATACAAACTTTCTAAACAAAGCCTGCTCCCTCCAGCTGGTGTAGACCTGGCAAAAGCATGTTACTCTTTCATAGTACACCAGATTAAGTTCTTAGACAAGATTTTATTCACCAAACATTTATGTAATGAAGAGAAAATTGATACATGTGTTTGTACTAAGGCGTGAAAAGTCTGAAGATGCCCCTTTTGTTCACATGTTACATAGAAAATATGTTTTTGCATTTGGCCTGGAAAAAAATTGCTTGAAAGTGAGATTTGCCTACTGAGAGTACAAAGACAGGAAAAGGTACCATGCTGGGTTATTATTCCATTTTCAAAAGGAAACTTGGAACCATAGAATAGTAAGATTTGAGTCATTTATCTACAAGGGAGAAGGAAATTTCACATTAGTCCCTACTGCAGTATAAATGTCTCTAAGGTAATTTTAGAAGGCTTTGTCCTCAGCAAGGTACAGTTGAGAAAAGGTCATAGTTCTCAAAGAATTAAGCCGTTGGGAATTCGGGTCACTGGATATGGCCTTGAATTGGATAGTAGCTTCCCACTTCTTTCCTCATCTCTTTTTCATGTTCTGATTATGGTAGCAGCAATCTTCCTGGCCACATACTGCTGGTGCCATTTCCAAAGCTATTCTTCCTTATAACAGAGGGCCGAAGACAACTAGCATGCCTGAGATATAACCTCCCAAACTGTGAGACAAGACCAAACACTATTTTTATGAAGTAGATTCTCTCTGAGATTCATGAAATAAGAACAAAAAGAAAAATCATGGGTTCCTCAAAATCTATAGTTACATTTAGACTGCAATCTGTCAAATATACTTTGGATACTCATCTGTATGTTCATTCAGTGCTATGCTAGTAACTCTTGAATGAAGATGTATGTTAATTGTAGCCAGAAAGATGAAATACAGCATCTTTGGAGATTATTCTTGGTGAGATAATATCTCAAGTATATGTACCCACTTCCTTATATTTCCAAGAATTTTTGAGTTTTTTTTTTTACAAGATGTATATGACACCTTTTAATTAAATACTATCTTTAGAGAGCCTAGCAAACACAATCACAGGATCTCCTTAATAGAGGAAAATCCTTAGAAAGGTAAAACAACTTTTATCATAGGTTGAATGGGTATATAGGAACATTTGATAAAATTGAGAAATTAAATGAATATTATATATAAAATGAAAAAACACATTCAGCAATATTAATGAGTTTCTCATTGAGGAACTCAGTGATAAGCAAGAGTGTCAACCCTATAGTGTTTAGATGAAGGATAAAGAAAAATTTCCAATTTTTGACTCTATATGCATATTTGTGTAAACAGGAAGATTGTGCTTTTTGATAGCAAAAAAATCTAATTTACTGTTAGCTATGGATGAAAAAAGAAATTGGTAGGAAGTGATAAAAACATTATACCTTTTATTTGTGAATATTATTAGCAGGAACATATAAGTCATAAATAGCTACAATTAAGTACAAATTATATTCCACATTAAGTATAATTGATCAATGAATTTATAAAGACACTTTACAAATTTAAACTTTCACCACCTTAATTATAGGCTCTGTAACAATTTATCTTATATTTAAATGTGAATTAACTGAACCTCAGAGGTATCTATTGGAATTTGGAATTAGACATTATATAGCTTTTAAATTTTTGTATTTTTTTGTCCTTAGTTTTTAAATATGCTATATGGCTTTTTTTTCTGACTGAAGAGGAATGCAATAAAAAAGGGTATAGGAGGAGTGGAATATGAGCAAAATGTATGATATTCATAAATACCAGATTCTAATTTATATGTGCAAAAACAAATATAATTTGGATATTTTAATTGAAATAATTGTTTATGCATTGAAATTTCCATACATGTATTCAGCATATTTTGATTATATCATCCCCCTACTCTATACCTCCAGCTCATCCTGGGACTCACCAAACTGTCTCCTTCCCAGATTCTTCATGCTCTTTTTTAAAATAATTATTTTTGTATTAAGAATTAATCATTTATTTATTTACATTCCAAATGTTGCCCCCTCCCAGTCCTCCCTCAAGAATTCCTTCCCCCATCCCTCCTACACTTCACCTTAGAGATGGTGCTCCCCTCCAGGTGCATTGCTCCTCCCTAGGCATCAAGTCTTTGGACATTTAGGTGTACCTTCTCTCACTCAGGCAAGAAAAGGCAGTCCTCTGCTACATGTGTCCAGGTTAGTTCATAGTGTTCGTCTTCCTATGATGTTGCCATGCCTTTTAAGGACCTGAATGGGAGAGGAAAGGGGGAAGGGAAAAGGGGGCAAGATCATATAGGGGAAAACAGGAGAGAAGTCCAGAGGTCCAGGAGAATGAATGGAAATATGCATTTACAGGGTGTGGTGGTTAGGAGAACCTCTACAAAGTTCCAGAGTCCTGGAATGGGGTAGGCTCCCAGGACTCAATGCGGATGACCTTAGCCAGAATGCCCAGCAGGGTGGATATGGAAACTGAAGAGATTATCTTCAGTAGATAGACCAGGACCTCAGTGAAGGGATGGAGACACCAACCTACCTTCAAATTTTCTAGCCCAAATATTGTTTTTAACAGCATACTGAGTCAGGTTAGTGCTGAGCATGTGTTATATCAAGAAGACAGTATTTCACAGCATTCCTCTTCATTCTGTAGCTCATACATTCTTGTGTCCTCTTTTCCATGATGGTCCCCATATCTTGCATGAGAGGATGCTATCTATGACTCAGTATCACAGTCACTCCCCACATCATGATCTTAGCAGGACCACTGTCTGATGGATGATCTTGGTAATGTTTCAAGAGTATCTGTCATTCTCTTACCACACAGACTTCCCACCAAATATCTAAGAAGTTCATCTGCACAGAGTATTTATTGCCTGGCTATATTATGCTTTCAAGAAATGACAGCTTAAATATAAGAAGCTCACATACCTAAGTAGATCCTCACATCTTATGACAATGGACACCATGACAGAAGTACAATTCAGGCTTTGGGGTGCTGGCTGTAGGAAGCAATACTTGCCAAAATGAAAACAAACACCTAATCATTCTAAGTCCAAAGTTCTGAAATTGTCCCCATAAATGTTAACTTTGCTATTTGGCTTCTTTATTTCAGCTTCTGCCTAACTTCTCTTGCCATTGGAGGATGTATCAACCAAGGATGTAGTTTTTGTTCTTAAAATCCACTCTGAGAAAGTCTCAGGACTGCACTTGGGTTCGAAATATCCAGTTTAGTTGGTGGCCAGATAATATACAGCCTGCCGTGTCCCAGTGATCTTCTCTGGTGAATATCCCACAGCATTGATATGGTTTAAGATACTCAATTAAGATACTCATTTTCTTAAATTAAAATAATGATAATATTATATAAATTATATATCTTTTAAAAGTGTTGATACTGTAACTCAGACTTGTAATTGCAGCAATTAAGACCTTGAGAAGGAACGATCTTTTACCAAGATCTGCTTGGGTTAGAGAGAAACTGTCTCAATGTAAATAAATAGGAAAAAAATGATATCCACAATCATGTCCTCATGATAATCACCGTTAAAGTTTGCAAATTTATCTGATCTTTCCTTTTGTACTTATATACCCAAATATAAAATAAACATTATCTTGATTTTAAGTTTCTATTTGGATTGTGTAAATATTTTAAAATAAGAGCTAACAGTTATTGCTTTTGTTTAAAGTATTATACATTCTAAAAGCAATCTCTGAAGCTCTTGAAGATTAAAAAAAAGTGGCTATCAGTCCAGTAACTCAACATTTTCTGTAATATATGTAAGTGGGGGGTGTTCACAGATATGGAGAGAGAGAGAGAGAGAGAGAGAGAGAGAGAGAGAGAGAGAGAGAGA
>JADRCD010160121.1:13496-55867 GCA_019843815.1 Montemys delectorum | reverse complement strand
GAGAGAGAGAGAGAGAGAGAGAGAGAGAGAGAGAGAGAGAGAGAGAGAGAGAGAGAGAGAGACTGTGTGTGTGTGTAACAAATAGGAAGCATGGCAGCCAAGCAAGAAGACTTAGTAACCCAGGTGGTTATTAAGAGGTACAGAGAAGAAGTAATCTGATAGGAATGGATGGTAGCTTTTAATTTTTAACCATCCATTGAAATACTGTGAAACAACTCATTAAATTAGTATTTATTGACGAACAGTAGGCTTTTCAGGTATGTAGCTGCCAAAATCTCTACAATAAAGAGGCTAAAAGAAAATAAATGGGAGTAATTTTACTAGGAAAATTAAAGAACTTACATTTTCCAAAAGAGAGAATCTTTATGTACAAAATGAGATGACTATCTCTCACAGGGTTGATGTGAGGAACAATGAGAATATGTATTTGTGTAATATGTATAATATAATGTTATCAATAAATATTAGTTTTTCCCCTAACTCAGAACATTTCTTTCTTCCTTTTTTCCTTTTTTAAAAACAAACCATATACTGTGGCCAAAAAGAGAGCCCTGGCCTGTGATAGCACAGGGTAGAATGTGCATAAAAGATGGTGGTATGGGATGAGCACCACATGATTAAACTGTCACCATGGTTTGTTTATTTTCCAGCACTGAGAACTGAACCCAGGGCCTTACCCACAGAGAGAAATGCTCTATACTGGCCTTGAGCTAACATGTTTGTGTGGGGTTCGGGCAGATGGCGATAGTCTCCCATGATTTCAAAATACTGTGAAGTGAGAGCAATTCTATTTAACAAGCTGATCTGTGGCTTTGCAAGATCACCCTGGTACCTTGGAAAGGACAAGGAGAGCTATTGTGGTAAGGATGACTGGCAGTTGGAAACTAACACGCAGGCATCAACTGAAATCTTGATGTAGTCACAATGACTCAGCTAAAGGAGGAATGTTTATTGTTGCTCTGGGCATACCACAGTGAGGAGTCAGGATTTAAGTGAGCTAGAGAAGGATGGAAGAAGGATGGGACCCTATTGTTGTCTCCCAGATGTTAATTTGAGCAACTTTTACAAAATATTTTCTTATTTGAATATTTAGAAAATGCTGAGTGTCAAAGTTTGCTCTGCCAGACAGTGGGGTTTGTGTTGGATAAAGAAACAGGAAGCTTTGAATACAGTGAGGCAGGATGTATTTATATGTGGCCAACTGCTAATTAAAACCTTATGTTAAATATTATGAATGACATATGGGATAGTAGGAGGGAGTGCAGAGTGAAGACTCTCTGAATAAATGACATTTAACCTGAGACCCTAAGGAAAGCTCATGTAATGACAGGAAGAATACAGAGAACTCTCCAGGAGTGGGACTCTTTGGGAATGTATGGCAACTTTGAGGTAAGAAGAACCAGTATGGGGCTGGGGAGATAGTTTAGTGCAAGAAGTGCTTGACATCCAAGTTTTCAGAATTTGGATCTCCAGAACCCATGCACAAAAGATGTATGTGGTAGCAGACATCTGTAATAACAGTTTGAAAAGATGGGGAATGGACACAGGAATCCCCAGGAGCTTACAGGCTGGCTGCCTGGCATACTCAGTGAGCAACAATAAAAGACCCAAACCCAAATAAGATAGAAGGCAGGATGAATACTCAGAGTTTTCCTGTGATCTCCATATGCACACAGTTAACAAATCTGCCATACACTGAATACATGCACACTAAAACATGCACATAAAAAGACAAAACCATAATCATAACCAGAAAAAGGAGTACATAGATGAGGGACTGAACGGTTGTCCACAGGGTTGCAGCATGTATGTTAAAGGGGAGGGGACACATAAGGAAGGAGAAGGTGGCTTGCTCTTCCTTTCTTGGGTATGTGCATGTGGATACAGGTAGCCAGGAAGGCCAGAAGGTGCTGTTGGATTCTCTGGAGCTGGAGTTCCTGTTGGTTGTAAGTTGTGTGACATAGGTGCTGAGAACCAAACTGCATGTAGCCTTAACTACTGAGCAACCTTTCCAGCTCCATTTTCTTTATTTTAAATGAAGATAAAACTATATTAATGAAAATATTAGTGTACATTAATACAACTTTCTCAATCTTACTATAACAGTTTATAAAATGCTTTACTATAACAATGAAACAAGAAGAAAAACATATAGAAACATGTAAAAACCAGAGGATAGCCTATAATCTTTAATTTAGTAGATTGTGTTTATCTGTTTCAATGTAAGTTACAAGGTATGCTGTAGTCTTTAGATCACAGGATACCCTAACATAGTCTAAGAGTTCCAGATGTAATAATGCACATAATTCTATTGCACCATGGTATTCTATGATCCTGCCTGATAACCAGTGGTGTCAGCGAGTTTGGTGTTTCTGCATGATGAGGATTTATCTGAAAAACATTAACATGCTTTTCAAATAAAGTGGCAAAAGACATGGCTGAAATCCATAAAGAAATTTAAGATGGAATAAAAAGGAAAGGTGAGCAGATGGATATGGATGGAAATAGATCACCACATTTTGGCTTTTTCTTTTTAAAATATATCAGCTTTAGTATGTTCTATTAGGCTACATACTATTGTTGCTACAAAGATTCACTTCACTAAAAGAGATGGCTCTGACATTTTATTCTGTAAATATACAAAATCAACAAAAATTAATGACAGAAAAAGAAAATATAAGCTTATTACCTGTTTTGTTTATTACGAAATGGTTAGTGTTTCTGAAAATTGGAAGAGGGAATGGTTTGGTCACTGTTAAATAGACTAAAAGATGTAGATGGGCAGAGGATACATATAAAAAGTTCAAAAGAAGAAAATTCTATACACAGGGGTGAGGGGGGACCCAGCAGAGCAACTAAAATATTAACGACTCCCAGGAAGAGCCACATCTAAGAGGTGGAGTGTGGTGGGGCACAGTTGTAGTGCCAGCATGTTCAATGTGAACCCAAGAAGGTCATGGATTTAAGGCCAGAAGAAGTTATATAAGTGAGTTTAAAGCCAGCTTGGCTACATGTGACTTTGCCTCAACAAAAAGCAAAATACAACCAGAAAGGAAAGAAAGTGATTCATCACCAAACAATTGGAAAAATAAAACACTTGTGTGGAAAAAATTATCAACAAATATTGTACATTAAACCATCAAGCCTCAATTTCCATCACAGTTGGGAAGGTTTGTTTCTTACCCACATCAAAATAATCTCACAAGGTGCTGTGAGGTTGACCACAGTGTTGGCCAAAGCAGAAACAGTCCTTTAGTTTCACATGAGCAATGTAAAAACATCTATTTTCAAAAGTAAACTCTGACAATGTAATTACACCCTAATTTGGAAAACTACAGTAATGGAAAAAGGAAAATGTTCAAAGTATGTTTTCATTAAGTCCAGTCTGATTACAGAAAGCTGAAATCTTTACATAGCTGTGCTAACCAACATGAGAAATGCTAGCTGAGTGTGATATTTAAATGTTAAGTTAAATTAATAAAAATTAAGAATTCCCCCAAATTAAGTTTCCCCTGTCTCACTACCCACATTTAAGAGCCCAGGAAACAAAACACTTGCCCACATCCCTAGTGTCTACTATCTCAAAAGGTCCCATTTTGATACAGTCTTGATTACGATATAAAGAGTTAGGTAAGCACAGTTTTCTATTTTATCTAAAAAACATGTAAGTTCTAGAGGACAAGTCTGAACTCATAGGTCATGGTAGGGGACCAAGAGCATAATGGGCCAACTTATGTCTTAATAGTGTGTGCATTAATTAATTAATTAATTAATTAATGTTAAGTCTTAATACTGTGTCTATTTTACACTGCATTTAAGTAGTCTTAAATCCTGACATCTATAGTTCTATTTAGGTAGACAGGAAGATGAGCTTGGTACATGTGTGAAAAACTTGAAGGAAATACACAGAGAACCAACCTAAGGCCACGAAACAAGCCTTTCTGTATAATTCAGTGATAGGGATTTTAGCTGGTATTTTCACAGATGCTATAAAGCACTCTGCTTAAGTTTCTGTGAATTATTCTTGTAATAAATCAGGTCCTTCTAGGTTTTAAAACTGGAAGTTTTCCATCCCTTCCCCTCCCCAAAGATCTTAAATCCGGACAAATTAGAAGGGTTGGGCATCCTAATGGTAAGTTTCGGTGATTTACATTTCTAATGTATTTTCCTAAATACCAGCCTACCACCCTACTACAGGATTGAGTAAATCTAACAATTATATAACTATTAAGAAGGCCAAAGAGAACCTGCCCCAACTTGCTTTGACAGTTACTTCACTTTCTCAGACCCTATACTCTAGCTACTTATTGATTTCAAGTGTCGATACTGTAGGTTATGTTTTGTTTTGTTTTGTTTTGGCTTTCTCTAAATACAAACACTCATACCACTCTACTTTACTTTAAGGCATCCTTTGTCTGAAATGCTTGTCCATACTGCAAGACATTCACAGAATGTGCTCACCAAAAGAGTCAACTAAATAGCACCTTTTATATGTCTTCTTTAATACCCCCTTATTTATAAACTTCTAACTCCACCCTCAATAAAACTACTTGCCCTTCTCATACAGAGCTGTTTTATTGCATGTATTCTTTACTATACCAATTGCTTCCCTGTGCTGACATTTGCCTTACATGTTTGCTTTCTTTTTATTCTGAAGGTGTAAATGTTGTGATTGCTTTATTACTAATTTCCATCTGCTCTGGCACATAGAAAAGGCTTGTTAAAACTCATGTTGCATAGACTTCAAAGCATATCATATACATGTTATTTAATTTTCTCAGATCTGTGTTTGGCAGTTGGTCACTGTGTATCTAGTTAGTAAATGATCAAACAGGTTGAGAGATAATAACCAAAGTTAGGTGGGGACAGTACTGAGACTGAACTCCTTTTCTTAGGATTAGTACAGAAGGCCATCGGTCACCGATAGGAATACTCAGTGGTGCTCTCAGAAAGTGATCAGGACTTGAAAAGTGGGGACTGGGTGCAAGTTCACTGTCATCTTGTGCTTTTCAAGACCATCCTACACTTGAACGTTCTGTACTTCTCCAATTCAAATTGTTGAGAACTGTGGCCTAGCCCTGCAAATATATAGGGTACTAACTATTAATCCTTACTGACTCACAAGTTCTATTACACTTTGAGAGACTCTTCTATGATGGCTATCCGGACTTTTCCGTTTCATGTGCTTTTTGAACATCAAACTCTCTCCAGAGAGATGCTACTTTGTGTCTTAGTCTAGGCTGTTAGCTACTAGATACTGTGAAGCATTATCCAAAGGGACTCTGCTAGACTGTGTTCCGGTTGCGGCTGGAATGTATCTTTACTCACTTCACCAGTCACAGGAAGTAGAGCCACACCCCACTTTACAATGTGCTTCGAGATCAGGGATATCCACAATAAGGTTTACAGCTTGTAAACCTTAGTTCAAAACTCAGAAAAAGACACACCCATACCATAGGGCAACCGGAAAGTGGAAGTGGTTTACATACGGTCCTTCCAAGTCCATTTAAATAACGAGAAGAAAACAAAGAAACAAAACGCCTGACTATCTCTTTGCTAGGATAAAATAAAATATGTAGGAAAATGGACAAATCTGGCAATTATCATAGTGAGGTAACCATAAAGTATCAAGACAAATCTTGTATAGGGAGTTTAGTTTTTGTATGCATGTATTTACGTGTAGGTTATTAAACCAGAGTATACTGGGGGTTGGTTAGAACTGCCGAGTGGGAAGGGTAACAGATACATTTAACAAGAAAGTGCAGCGGCAATAGCTCTGGCGGAAGGGTTGGAGGCAGTAGATGAGGGAGAGGTGGAGTGAAGCTCAACCAAAATAATATACAATGTCATAATGAAATCCGGGACTTTGTATCCACTATCCGGCTCATGCAAGCCACCCTTATTAAATTCAGTGAGCCTCCCCTCAACCCAGACACTCGCAAGGCGTAAAAATACAGGCGGGCTCATTGGTAAGCGGGAGAAGGGATGAGAGAAGATAACGTGATGGGTGCGACTAAAATTTCATCGTATACGTGTATACAATCGTCAAAGAGTTAAAAAATAAAAATAGAAGCATATAAAAATCTTTTCAAAAAACTAAAACAGAAAAGAAATCGAGATCGTGGTGAAGCGGTTCCAGTGCAAACCTTCAGTTCTCCTGCGGGTCCTCTCTCGCTTAATCTGCTGTTTTCCCGGCTTTCGTTCCCTACGGAGGACGCGCTCCCTTGGCGACGCGCTTTTCCCGCGCCCGTGACGTCACTACACCGCGCCGGCGGCACGTTGGCCCGGCGGCATTGCGGGCTTTACCGAGGACAAAAATGGCTATGGCTAGTGATTTCTACCTGCGTTACTACGTCGGGCACAAGGGCAAGTTTGGCCACGAATTTTTGGAGTTCGAGTTTCGGCCCGACGGTGAGCGGCGGAGGGGCTGCGAGGGAGGGCGAGCCGCCCAGGGAGCGGGTTTTTGTGTTTTGTTTTTGTTGTTGTTGTTTTTTCCTTTCCTCTTTATTTCAATTGTTTAGTTTTGAGAAAGGGTCCTGTTGTGTAGTCCAGGCTGACCTCGAACTCACGATCCTCTTGCTTCAGATGCTGGGATGACAGGCGTGCCACCACGCCGCAGATTCCCGGAAGAGCTTGAAGAGTTTCATTCCAACACTGGAAGAGTTTGCTTGTGTAGCAGGCTTGTGCTGTGTTTGTGAGAACAGGCAGAGGATGTGTTTGTGAGAGGAGCATACTTGCTATAAGGTAGTTCAGAAAAGCGAATCCTGCCACTGTCAGAAAATTTGAGCATACAGGTATTGGAAACTTAGAGCAGAGAGTGTTAACAGAATTATCAAGTGATATTCCAGAGGATGCTGGGAATCTTTAGGTGACCTTTTTGGCCTACTCATCCATTCACTGTATGTTAAGGCTGCTTTGTAGGGGAGGATCACAGGAGTGTGATATGTGTCAGGTTTGAAATACAGTTCTTCACCAGTGGATGATGGCCAAAGGTAAGGGAGTCCGTGAAATGCTCCTTAGAAGCTCTTTTTGTGCCGCCTCCTAGGCAGTCGGTCAGCCTTGTCTACATGAGTCTGAATTTCTCCTTCTTAGCCACCAGCTGTCAGAACTCTTTCAAGTGGACAGCGAACACAAACTTCACTTTCTCCGAGAAGCAAATGACCACAGAGGTACCACAGAGGTAGCTGCTGATGCTCTGGGTGAAGGGTGGAAGGGTTGTGTGGTCCCAGTCACAAACAAGGACTGGGAATGACAAACAGGGTTTTCCCACAAAACAAGGCTTCTTGACCCAGTGCAGTGTGTACCCGCTGTTGAGTAAGGGGCATACTTCTGGTTTTTTTCGTTTTTGTTTTTCGAGACAGGGTTTCTCTGTGTAGCCCTGGCTGTCCTGGAACTCACTCTGTAGACCAGGCTGGCCTCGAACTCAGAAATCGGCCTGCCTCTGCCTCCCAAGTGCTGGGATTAAAGTTGTGCGCCACCACCACCCGGCTAGGGGCATACTTCTATAGACCAAGGAGAGCTGGAGAGAGGAAGTGCTCATTGTCTGTTCTAGATATATTGTAAATGCCAATCTGAGTTTTCAAATTGGTTATTGTAAAAAATAGCGATATTGCTGGACTGAGCCTCTCTCCCTGTGTACTTGGTCCCAAAGAGCTAGCAGAATCCTAAAGCATTTCAGTAACTCTAAAGAAGATGTCTGCTAGTGTGCTATTGAAAAGCCCTTAAACAAAGACTATATGAACTCCAGGAAGAACGCACCCAAGATCCAGCATCTCCTTCCTTCTCATGTCCTCGAACACCACCATCTCCAGTGTATTGTTCTGAAGAAACAACACATTAAGAAAAATAAGGTAGCTACAGAATAAGCTAAACTGTTGGCCTAGAGAATGAAGCTAAAGAAAAATATCAGGAACAGATTTCCAAGAGACCTAGGCTGTCCTCAATGAGAGCTTCTACTTTTAAGTCTTGAGTCCAGGAAACAATAAGTGTTTAAAAGGAAGAAATAAATGATCAGATCTTGAAAAACAGAAAAAGTTTTCCTTGAGTCTTTAATCCTAGCACTCTGTAGGCAGAGGCAGAGGCAGGCACATGGGAGTTTCAGAACAGACAAACCCTGCCACCTCACAAAGATTCCCTTGCAAAAAAAAGAAGCTTCCCCTAGAAGATGAGACACTTGATTGAGATAAAACCGAGAGTCCTTGGTTTCTGGGTGAGAGAAAAACCAGAGGTGAGCAGAATGATGAGGGGTTTGTTGAAGTCCCTACCTGTATAGTATAAGGCCGTTCTGTCTGTGGAATAGCTCTGGTCACCTGCACCAAGAATGTTTATTTTTGAATGTTCATTATGTAGTGGGCAGTATATAAATGTCAAGGCTGAAGGTACTTGAGAGATAAACATTTAAACTACCATAGGACAGTATGGATTTTATTTAAGTGCTTTATGCATGTTTTGCATAAGGTTCTTTGAAAGGTAAGGAAAGGATCATGCATTCCAAAAGTTTCAAGCATTTAGGAAGAAGTCAACATAGCAGTCAGTGTCCCACTGTTATTTAGAGCTTAATAACTCCACCCTTGTTTTCCAAATTTTGTTGTTGTGGCGGTGGTCTTTTAGCTTTTTTTTTTCTTTTTTTCTTTTTCTTTTCTTCCTTTCTTCCTTTCTTCCTTTAAAAAAAAGATTTATTTTATATATATATATGGCATTCTACTGTCATGTACACCTGTTGGCCAGAAGAGGGCACTAGATCTCAGTATAGATGGTTATGAGCCACCACGTGATTGCTGGAAATTGAACTCAGGACCTCTGGAAGAGCAGACTGTGCTCTTGACCTCTGAGCCATCTCTTCAGCCCTAGTTTTATTTTTTTTTTTTATTTTATTTGCTTTTTTAAAATTTATTCCTCTTGTAATTCTGTTCTTCTTCTTCTTTCCTTTGAACAACACCAGCTTATCCTTATCACCCTGAGTCACACAAGTTAAAAACTCCAACAGTACCAGGCATTTTATGTAAGGATCGGTTCTCATGCATCTCTACCACTGCACTGTTCCACTTACATGGAAAATAATGACCCATGAAATCTATAGTTCCTGAGGGGTACACCTGAGTAGGGTGACCTGTCAGTTTAGCAGATGAGAACGACGTTACAGCTTTATCAGGGCGCCTGACTGACTAGCCATGCAGGGAAGCACACAACAGGGGCTTCAGAGGGCGTGAAGGATGGGTTGAAATAAGTCAATAAACTTGGCAGTTCATGTCGTTTACGTGCCTCCTAGTTTAAAAAAAAATATCTTAGCCATATACACTAATATAAAGGAAAAGAATTAAGAGAACATTTGGAACAATAGAGAAAGAGTTGATGCAAAACAGACCTTTTGAGATTGTGTGACCCAGAGCAATTGCCTGATTTTATGTCCTGTGAAGAGGTGAGATAGTGAAACCTGTTGTTAGAATTCCTTTGAAGATTAGACAAAATGTTGTGAGTACAGCGCTTAGCATTAACACATCACACTGAAGAGAGTACTTAGTGCTTAGATACAGACACTTTGTGTTTGGGCCTAGATTAAGAAAATAAAACTTTATTGTGCACAACTCTAATCCCCAAACATAGGAGACAGAGGCAGATGGATAGATCCCTGCGTGTTCAAGGCTGCCAACACAGTGAGATCTTGTCTTGAAGGAAGGAAGGAAAAAAAGGAAGGAAGGAAAGCAAACAGACTTAACAAACCTGACCCATTTTAAGTTGAAGGATTGGAATATTTTAAAAATTACTAACTTGCTTTTATATTTATTGAGTATTTAGCATTGATCTTGCATGAGGAAAGTAGATATACTAATAAAAGTGGGATTATGAAATTGTCTTTACCTTTAAAATTACTCATGATATTCTTTCTTTCTCACCACACAGGGAAGCTTAGATATGCCAACAACAGATCAGAAAAGAGGCAAGTTCTATTTGTTTGTTTGTGCATGCGTGCACGCTTGCTTCCTTTCTTCCTTCCCTCCCTTTTCCTCCTTCCTTTCTTCCTTCTCTCTCTCTCCTTCTTTCTCTCCCTTTCTTTCTTTCTTTCTCTCTCTCTCTCTCTCTCTCTCTCTCTCTCTTTCTTTCTTTCTTTCTTTCTTTCTCTCTCTCTTTCTTTCTCTCTTTCTTTCTTTCTTTCTTTCTCTCTCTCTCTCTCTCTCTCTCTCTCTCTTTCTTTCTTTCTTTCTTTCTTTCTTTCTTTCTTTCTTTCTTTCTTTCTTTCTTTCTTTCGAGACAGGGTCTCACTTTGTAGCCCTGCTGTCCTGGAACTCACAGCATAGACCAAACAGGCTGGCCTAGAACTCAGAGGTCCCCCTACCTCTAGCTAACTTCTTTTTAAATGTCTAATTTTTTACATTTTGTTCATTTATCTTTTCTGTGTTAACTGAAGTTATTTCAAGGGTCTCTTTCGAGAAGAAAATTATTTATAGATTGAAAGGTTTCTATTTTAATTACATATGATTATAGCATTTTTAAAAAGTTTTTTTTTTAAATTGTGTGTTTGTATGGGCAGTGCACATCTAACATAGTATGCCTGGTAGAAATCAAAGAACAGCCAGTAGAAATTGGTTTTCTCTTACTATTTGAAAGCTAGTCTTTTGTCTTGGCTGCCTTTACTCACTGAGCCATCTTGGTGGTTCTCATTTTAGCTGTTTTTAACAAAAGACTCAACCTTAATAACTATAACCCCATATCATTTAATTCATTTTATGAAGTGTAAATTTTAAATGAAAGGTGCGGAAGTTAGGCTGGTCTTTAAGTGTTAGCTCATGTGTGCTTCTGTGCCCTCACTCTACAGCCCAAATACTGGCCCTGTAACTGTAAGCTACCCAGTGCCCCCACTATCCCGCCAGAATATGGGGCCTCAAAGCAGCTTGTGAGAGGAGATGGCACAGTGTGTGGTAAAGGTCGTGGGCATAGGAAGAGCAGCTTTCGTGACAAGGGTGAACTTTATCCTGCAGCTTTGGAATCAAGTTCAGTTTCGATTCCTATTCTGGTTGGATATTTAGGACGTGTAACTTGCTTTTATTCTATCTTGCTGAACTGTGAGAAGACAGACAGGCGTTCAAAGATTTTATTGTAACTGATTTTTAGGCCTATGTCCACAAGAGCGTAATGGAAGAACTGAAGAGAATTATCGACGACAGTGAAATTACAAAAGAGGATGACGCTCTGTGGCCACCTCCTGACAGGGTTGGCCGGCAGGTCTGTGCCTAGTGATTCCGTAAGTGGATAGAGTCCAAGTTGCTAGTGTAATTACTGTGTTTTCACGATGGTTTCTTTTTGAAACTTTGATTATATAACTTTATTTTCTTTCTGAACTTTTTTATTTTGGTATTAGACATCAAAGTCAAGGTTCATACATGCCAAACAAGCAAATACTTCTTCCAAGTTACACCTCCCAGCTCTTACTTAGCTTCATTTTCTTTGATACCTCTAGCTACTACAGGTGTTAGTGCATAGCTCTAAATTTAGACAGTATTCTACATCTTTTCTCTAGCTAATCCAGCCAAAGTTGGGATATTTAGACACTTAGATTTATTTATTATAAATTAGCTATTATTTATTATTTCTATTGTAAGTCGTACAATATAGGTAGATAAATTTGAAAGTTATGGTTCCTTTCATTGAGTGTAGCAATTCACTTTCTCCAATTTTTTTGTCTTTTAAAATTCATGTATTTGAGTGCTCCATAGAGAGATCTGATGGGTTTCTTTGATCAAGTGAACCATTGCGTTTGTCTCTTATATTCTCTTCATAATAATTGATATTTCTCAAAGTGCTTCCAAAGAACTTGGCAGGCCCAATTTCACTCCATATAGACAATTTGGTTTCTAAATTGGGTCTTTTCAACTCTTGGAGAAATAAGATACAGGGTCAAGAGAAAAAACATTTAATCTCATTTTTGTGTGTTCCTGAGGATTGTACTTTATATGAGCCACTCTTTCTGATTAGAAGAAAGACTTCTAGAGAGATCTAATACATGCTGTAAGTAGCAATAACGAAACTGTTGTGTGGCAGGAGCACAGGGCATAGCGTGGCATAGGAAAGCAGAAGCAGTGGTCTGTGTCCTGCGGAAGCCCGAGTTACAGGAATACCATTGTTAGCATAGTAGTCACTGGGCAACTGTGTCCACAGAGAACAGCGTGATGTTTTAAAACGATGGAACCTGCTCCGTACTATGGGGAGTCTGTGACATGCAGATTTGTCTTTGTTAATAAGTTGATATACTCTTTCACAGAGTGGCTTTGTAATAATCATCAGAAGATGTTGATATTTGCCTTTTATCTTTGCCTTAGTAACATTTCTAAACATCAATTCTAGAAAAATAAATTCAGATACAGAGAAGGTTGAATTATGTATAAGAATGTTTTTCATCTGGCGAGAGCCAGTGCTCGTATCTGTGCAGTGATGATGTATTCTCCATGAGGGAGTGAGTGAGTTTTCACGTCCAGACACTGCTGCTGGACAATTAAACCAAGCCTTTATGACTATTAGATACTCTTAGCTAACTCTCAGTTGGCTGCATCTCATGAAGTGCATTGTTAGGCCTTTTGATTAAATAGCTGGGACTATCTTTAGTAGCATCTGTTTGATATTTTAGTGTAAAAATTCATTACATATGCAGCCCCTTCACCAGCTTTAGATTTCTGGATAAATAGTACAGATAAAATTTGTATGATGATAATGATACTGGAGTAACTAGATTATATTGCATTGTTTTATAAGTTCTAATTTTCATTGAGTTTTATAGAGTAGTAGTCTCTAAGTAGGAACATTGCTGTTATGGAGAGCCAGTGTTACTCGTGGCTATTGATACCATTGTATGTCCTGTGCTTTGTAAGATTAGGATTGTACGTTTGTGAAGTAAGGCTAGTAAAGACTGTACCCTTTAAAGGTATTTTAGGGACTGCAGAGAGGATTTGTCATCTCTTAGCAGTCAGGCCTGATGCATGGCAGGTGCTAAAGCTGTAGCTGCTGCTAATGTCATAGATTTGCAGAAACTTACAAAAAGAGAAAATACATTTTGTGCTATTTTAAATGGATTTGTATTACATAAGCATTTCTATCACATGCTTTAGTGTGACAACTCTCATGTTTACCAACATGACAAGAAACATTTCTGTGTTGTTTGGTTTGAGCCCCTTTTTAGTGAAGGCTCTGGAAAGCAGTTCTGGGCTGGTCCTGAAACTGAGGCTATTGGTCACAAACAGTCGATGAGGTTACATTAAGAGAATTCTGTTAGCAAATTAAATTTCTTTTGGATTTTAGAGAGAGTCTCTCTGTGTAACCCTGACTGGTCTGGAACTTTCTCTGTAGAGCAGGCTGGCCTGAGACTTGAGTATTTCCCTGCCTTGCTTCTGGAATGCTGGGATGATAAACACCTGTCACTGTGCTTGCCTAACATTAAATTTCTTTCCATATTAAGTTCTGGAAAGTTTGTACTTCTTTGTAGAATGAATATAGGTGTCTTTGGGGTAGAATTTTTTTTTTTTAACTTTTATTGGATTATGCTGAGAAAAGTTACATGATTTCAATTTATCTGAATTTGTTAACATTTAAAAACATATTTTAAGTAAACAGAATTAAATCACATTCTTGTTTCCCTTTTGTACCCACACTCCTCCCAGAGACCCCCTTCAATACCTACAATATCTTTTTTGTCATATTCCTTAAAATTTATAAAATATTATAACAATAAAAATAGGTATTATAAAAGTTGTTTGATATAAAGCAACAGTCAATTTAACAGTCTTATGTAGATGCTCATCTACAGCAATAGTGAAAATACATTTTTCTCAATATAAATTTTAAATAACTCAAAACATATTAACCGTATACTTCAAAATAATACATCACTACTGGTATTTTCCTAAATGAACATAAATATATAAAGTCTTTTTGTTTGTTTTGTATTTAGTATAGTTTAAAATCTTGGCTCTTATTGTGGTACAAGCCCAAAATAAGAACAATTTTTAGACATTGGATTTCATTGTAATAAGGCTATACTTCAATGACCCTCACATCACCAAAGGATTTTACCTCCATCGTAGCTAAGCTGAAAGTTGATAGTTCTGCTGCACCAAGAAATGAATTGTAGGCTCGATTTTTGGATACAGACTTCCTGCTATGGTCAAAGCTATTTGACTTGAGTGAGTGACTTTATTCTCAGCCCACAGAGAACAGGTTATATTCATTTAAGAAATGGTGTGTGTATTAAGATGGTCTATCCATAAAGTCATTCACCAACTGTTTCAATGAACAATGGTTCTGCTTGGAGGGTGGCACAGACATTAGGTGAAGGTAAGAACTTGGTTCATTGACTGTGATAATTTGGAAAAGCATTCATCTCAGAGAAAGAGTAACTTATAAAGTCCTCTTCTTCAAACTTGATACAAGAGTTACAAACGTCAGGCAAAGCATTCAGTCTCACTCTTTGTTGTTCTCTTACAAGCCCCTTCCAATTTAGTTGTCTATGTTTCTTTTGGGTATATAACTACTTTTGAAATATATAAGCTTTTCTGAAAACCATAGTATAGTGTAAAGACATGAAATAAACAATACTACTAATAGAGAGGCTGAGATAGGAGAAGCAAGATTTCAAGACCCTTATGTTGTACACTGCAAGACACTGTCACAAACGAACAAGCTGAAAGTGTATATAGATTGTACAATGTTGGACCTATTTCTCCAATTACCAAATTAGAGACCATTGGATGACAATCAACAAATTTCTAATTCCTCATATTATTGGATTTCAATCGATTAGGATATGTTGGTAATATTAATTTTCATATTAATATATTAAGAAAAAGTAATTTTCACATTCCTGTTGTTTTTGTTGTAAGAGGTGGAATTAGATTTGTGTGGGTTTGTTGAAAGATTACTTTCTTACTTCTTCTGGGGTGTAGTTTTGCTCCTTATGTTGATGTTTTCCATCTATTATTCTTTGTAGGGCTGGATTTGTGGAAAGATATTGTGTAAATTTTGTTTTGTCATGGAATATCTTGTTTTCTCCATCTATGGTAATTGAGAGTTTTCCTGGACTAGTAAGTAGCCTGGGCTTTTTTGTGTTCTTGTAGGGTCTGTATGACATCTGCCCAGGGAATTTTTTTTTTTTTTTTTTTTTTTTAATTAATGCCATCTCTCTACTGTTTTGTTTCTAGGAACTTGAAATCGTAATTGGGGATGAACACATTTCTTTTACCACATCAAAAATAGGTTCTCTTATTGATGTGAATCAGTCAAAGTAAGTATATTAAGGTTTGGCTGAGCTGATTTGACTCATTAGTGAAGCTCGTGTCAGAGCTGCTGCTGGCTGCTAGCCATGGCAGTTTAGGTTCAGACTTTTAAGTAATTAAACCCTTGTTTTCTTGTCTGTCAGAGAAGTAAACAGAATATCTCACTGTCTAAAGTACTTAGTCCAGCGGTGTGCATAATAATGCCTCACTTTTGTTGGTTGTTTTGTATTAAAAAGCCTTGTTATAATGTCAGAAAATGGAAAGGAACTCTTTGGAATTATCAGCTTTGTTGCGTCCATATTATGTCATCCTGAGAAGAAGCGTAGGCATATGTGAGCCACCTTTGTATCCTTAGGTTTTTTGCTGCACATACCGAAACTTTGCGGGCCTGAATCACTGAGTCACTTCTTCAGGCTCCTTTCCCTCTAAATGTCCCCATAATGCTTCCATTGCTTCCTGTTGCCCTAAATCAGAACTTGCTTGGGTATACACTGCTTGAGAACCTGGCTCTGCCTTCAGAGTAAACGTAGTGTCCAGGATGTAGTAGGAGGTTCAAATAAGTGTTAAAGAAGGGCAAAGGAATGAATGCATAATAGTTATTGTACATCAGTGTTTACAAAGAACAGTGTTCTTACAGTTGGTAAGGATGTGGCCTCTGGATTCTGCTGGGATTCTAAGTGGGTGCACTTCTCTTCAGAAAGCAGTGAGCGTTGGCGAACTGTAGTCTTCATTATAGGAAGAGAGAAGTGCTAGCTGCTCAGCCTGTTCACTGTAGCTGGCAGCAAGAGTACTCCTTTTTCCTTAAGTCTATAAGCTTAATTGGTACAAGGGTTTCATTTGGTTTCAGGAATTTATGAGATTGTGTTTCATAGAGAACAAAAGATAACTTTTACTCTTTTTTTTTAAATTTTAGGGATCCCGAAGGCCTCCGTGTATTTTACTATTTGGTACAAGATTTGAAATGCTTAGTGTTCAGCCTCATTGGTCTACACTTCAAGATTAAGCCAATTTGAATTGGATGGTTTTGAGGTTATTTATATATTTAATTAAAGGAAGGGTTTTCTATTGACAATTTTGGGATTTTTATGAATGTGAAACTTTTGTATATAAACTCAATATATGAAAAAAAAAAAACAGGTTACATGGTTTTCATTTCTTGGCTCCACATGGAAAAGACAGTTCCTATATATAATTGATTCTGCCACTTTTTGTTGAAATTTTGCTCTAATAAAATGTATCAAAAGTCTAGATGTAGAACAGGTGTTTGTTTTTGCAGCTGAATCAGTGGCTTGCGTTAAGGACAGTAAGTTGTTTTGGTTGGTAGAGCTTAGAGCAGAGGCCTCTTGGCTGGAAATACACAGCCGTATCCCAGCTGCTGAAGGTGCCACAGCGTCACTCTGTCACTCTTCCGCTCCCACACTTCATAGGACTTACCTTTGTGACACTTACTGAGGTTTTTTTTCTGTTTTTTTTTTTTTTTTTTTACAGATATTTAAGTTTTTTTGTTTTTGTTTTCTTAAACATTACAAGCCCTTTGGGAATACTCCACATTTAAATATCTTTCTAAGTTGTTGGATGAGCACAGTCAAGCACCCACATTTGGCCTATCTTATTCTCATGCATGTGTGTGCACACATGTCTAGGAGCTGAGTTAAGCTTTACAAAGTCATATGAAATTTTGTCTTAACTATTATGTGCATGCTTATTATTAGACTCATTGGAAACAGGTCATTCTACCATTCATCTCGTTATTTCTGCTAACACTGGTATTGGTGTAATTCTTTTCCTCCTCTACCTGTTCTTCCTCTTCTTCCTCCTCTCCTTTTCTTGCTTTCTTTGGGCTCTGTGTAGACCAGGCTGGTCTCAGACTTACAGAGATCTGCGTGCCTCTGCCTCTTCAGGTTACCACTAAAGATGTATACCACCATGCCCAGCTCTCTGCTGCTTTTCTCTCACTTTGTTTGAGATGCCTTTTGCTGATATTAAGCTGCCAATAGACTACTCATTACAAAAGTATTTTTTTTTCTTTTTTGTTTTTCCGAGACAGGGTTTCTCTGTGTAACCCTGGCTGTCCTGGTACTCACTCTGTAGACGAGGCTGGCCTCGAACTCATAAATCCGCCTGCCTCTGCCTCCCAAGTGCTGGGATTAAAGGCGTGCGCCATTATTGTATGGTGGTAGTTTTGCATGAGGAGATGCTTTTTCTGGGCTTTGCCAGCGGGCACATGTTCCCCTTTACCTTACTATATAGAAAAGATGCCTCTTGCTATACAATAATCCCTTCCAAGTGTTTACTATACAATAATCCCTTCCAAGTGCTTACTCTGCACGTCACCTCCCCTTTATGGGATCCAGCGCATCTAGCAGTCTCTTCTACAGCGTGTTAACATTTATTTCATTTGTTAGCATTTTTTGGGTTGAATTTTAAAAAATTGATTAAATTTTTCATTGACAATTTCATGTATATGTATACACACACACACACATATATATATTATATATGCATTTTAACTATATAGTCCTAGCAGTACACAGCATAGGAAAGAACTGATGGAGACTGGTTTTCTGCAAGCTCGCCCTCCCTACCCTTACTAATCAGAACATGCTTCATTTTTACTTTGCAGGGTCCTGCCTCTACTTGCTGGTAAGACTATAGGCAAGAGAGCAATCAGTGCCAAGCTGGGTCTCAGTGAACATTTCCAATAGGAATACAAAAGACTGCTGAAATTATTTTCAGTATCCTGGTATTCGACTCTCTGTCATTGCTTTAAATGTGTGAGAATTGGGAACTGGGAGGACTGCTCATCTTCAAATTCATCTCTAATTCCTGAGATTGTTTTAATAATCATATCATTAATAAATAATGAACCAGATTAAAACATTCCTTCAAAGTAAGAAAAATAACTAAGGTAAAAGAATTACTTGAGAGCTGGCCATGGTGACCCAGCTTAATCTCAGGGCTAGGAAGAAGATGCTGAAGGGTCAGGAGTTCAATGCCTGTTAACATAGTCAGCTCTAGGCTACCTTAAGCTATATGAAACCCTGTTTCAAAATGCAGAATGCTTTAGGAGGGATGCACTGAACCTACAGATTCCCCAGATGATGAGCAATGGAGTTGAAGGGTTGATCAAAGTCTTCAGTGTGTGTATGGCCTCAGTTCTCTGAACTGTGATATGGAGAGAACATGGCCAGAAGTAAAACTTAGATATGGAACAGTATCTAACTGTTTTCTCTCTTAAATTTTTTTGTTGGCTCATTTTGCTTGTTTGAGCGTTCAGCTTTCATGTATGTTTTATATGCCTGGTGCCTGCAGAGGCAGGAGAGGGTGTTGGGTCTCTTAGGACTAGAATTGTCCTCATGTGGGTGCTGGGATCCAAACTCAAGTCCTCTGGAAGAGCAGCCACCTTAACCACCTGTCCATCTCTCTCGCCCCTGTTTCTCTTATAAGCTGTAAGTGGATTTTATCCATGAGTGACACAGAGGCCAAGTATACCTGAAACCCTTCTTAAGGCCCCGTACTTCTTACTGAGTTCCTGAAGCATCTTTCTAATTTCCTCAGTCGAAGTGCTTGTAGGTTCAACAAGGCTTGTGTGGGGAGGGTGATACTGCAGACTGTTAGAACAGCTGTGATTATAAATTTGGGGACATATCCGGTGGTTTGGGGCACAGGAAATCTCAAAATAGAGCTCTTCATTGTTTTCTTAAGAGCTGTGAAGTCTACCATATTTCAGTGTTGTGAATTCTACCTTAAGACCGAAGTATCAAGATGTGGGACTCTGACCAGGACCAGCTAGTCCTCAAAGTGAAGCAAGTGAGTCAGCCATCCTTCCTCTTGCTGGTGGCTACTCCAAGTGTCCCTCACCTCAGCCTGGGATAGCAAGAGCAGTCTGCAGCTGTGCAATGATGGCACTGAGGTCTGAGGGTCTGACTGGAAGGCTTGAAAGTGGGATTAGGGTTGTGCATGTCTCCACATAAAGGGGTGGGCAGTTGTGGTTTCACAAAGCTGTTACAGCAAAGCAGCCAGGGAAATGAATATATATTTGTGTGTATATGTTCGGGGCTTTTTTCCCCACAAAAATAAATTTAGAAGAGAAATTTCAGGAAAATAAAATTTTCAAGACTCACTTAGCTTTTATTATCTGGTTAAGTTCAATACTTCCTGTTTTATGCTGTGCTTTGGTCAAAAAAACCACAGTAGGAATGTCAGTCAGTGATAACTGTGCTCTTTAACAGATTACATTTCTCTAGAAGTTCAGAGCTTAGTAGTACATAGCTCAGAGGAAGCTGCGGGCCATTGGCTTTACAGTCATGGGCATCGTCATGTCTTTGTACAGAATCAAAAAGGTCACCTATTCTGTGTTCAGTTTCTGTTAACAACCCTCGTCCTTCATCAAGTGCACTAGTAGGCACTCCATCTATCTCTTGTTCATTCTTCGGTCACAGTAATGAACAAACAGCTCTGGAGTTCTTGCTGACAGTCTTTGCATGATGGTAGAGGAAGCAAACAATTTGCAGAAAGCACAGAGAAGTGTGCTCTGAGCATGTGGTGAGCCTCTGTGGTAAGGATCACACCCTCTCAGCAGAGATGAGGATGCACAAAGGTCTCAGCACTATTAATGTTTCTGGGGACAGTGTCACATGAACCCTAGAATCCGAGGCAGGGAATGTGAATTTTCTAGAGCAGCAGTGGCTCACAGCTGTAGTGTGAAGTCTGAAGTTATGTTAAGAGATCTATAAAACAAAAATGGCTCTACCTTGTAAACCCCACTTACCCAAGGATAGAGAACTTCCTGGAATGTTGTGAGCTATTGCTTAGGTAAGATAATGACTCATGTTTTTTCACATCTGTAAACAAAGGAGGTTTGCCTCAACTGCGTAGGATGTGCTTGATGACATGCACGCAGGAGGTATTTAGACAGGAAGGATGTCAAGATGTATACTTGCCCTATTGGACAAAGTTGGGAAGTACTTAGCCTTACGGGTTTTGCCTTTATAAGCACCCAACTAACGTAGTTTGTGGCCATTTTCTGGGACTCTTTGCTGTGGTGGCCATCATATAACATCCTTTATCAGTATTTTAATAAAGTTTGTTTTAAATTTGACTTCGCAATTGTGGCAGTGGTGTTATTTTTGCCAGCTGGGATTAACAGCAGGTCTCTCAGTTCCTCACTGTTATTCAGGTACTCTCCCTGTCCTGTTCTTCCAAACATTTGCACTCTGACAAGTTTTGGCAGAAAACCTAGCTCATCATCTTATAGAAGCTTCTGGAGGCTAGAATGCTCAAAAAAAAAAAGTTCTCTTGAAATCTAAGAGCTTCTGTCTATATTCCTGATTGCAATTACTCTAAACCTAAGAAGTAGGTGACACACTCTTGATGACCTCATGAAAATAGAGGTTTGAAGATTCAGTGTTTTGCTCAAAATTATATACTAAGGAAATATTGGAATCTTGGACAGCAAATAATAATGTTGAATGCAACGTACTATCCATTTGTCAGGTTATGATTGAAAATTTTGTGAAGCTTGGCTTAGCTCATATTTTTAACCCCATCACTTGGTGTAGGAGAAATGAGTCTGCATACCCTGACTGGCAGCTCATCATGGCCTACACATGTGTAATAGCTACATCTACATTTTACAACTTTAAGATTTACCTGGAACATGGAGACCCATGACCTGGACAAGGGACAAGTGGTCATGGACCAATGGGGTATGGGTGGAAGATATAAAGGCACACCCTGATCTTGCAGTAAATGAGTCTGCTTCTGCTTCTCACCTGACTTTTGGAGTCTATGTTGTTGAATCTGTTCCTTCTTACTCTACCGCCATCCCAAGGGGCGCAGGGCTAGGGCAACAACTTGAAAGACAGAAGCAGGTGATCTAGATGAGTCTGAGGTCACCAGGTTTACGTAGTGAGTTCCAGGTTAGCCAGGGATATATAGTGCGACCCTTTCTCAAATGCAGCAAAACAAACGGCTATTTGTGCATTTTGTTTAAGCTTCACAGCAACCCTGAAGAGAACTGGCTCATTTGTTTTACTGTGGTCAAAGCATGAGAATCATGGGAATTTCATGATATCATAGGAACTCAAGTTGGTGTTTCCACTCACATACCCCTAGCTCCCAGACTCAGGCTTGGTAGCAAGCTAAAATCCAGGCCTTTCTGAGTCCACATTGCACCCATATTCTGTGCATTCATTAGGTTTTATTTATAGGCCCAAAGTTGTCCCTATAAGGTATCCCTAAATAAATCAGCTGACTTTTTTGATTTTTCCTTTGGAAAACTTAGACAACTCAAGTATCTCCTGCACCTGAAGTGTTGGTCTCTTTCTTCAGCACCAGAGCTCCTCCACCCCCACTTCCCATCTCAAAATGTGTGTGTGTTCTGGAAGCAACCACACTGCACCAAAGGACCTTTGCTTACCCTGTTGAATTAATGTCTATAAGCTATTTCCAGGGACCTTGGGTGCATTGACAATCACATATTTGAGTGGTAACTCAAAGATATCAGGGGTTATGGACCATAAAGGGGGCCTGTAAGATGTATCAGTAGGTAAAAACAGTGACCACAAAAACTTGATCACTGATTTTGATCCCTGGAACCTATCCTAGTAGGAAAGAACTAAATCCCTAAAGTTATCCTCTGACCCCAAAACATGCTTAATGGCATACATATGTTTGCACATATTACACACAATATTAAAAATTTTAAAATTTTAAAAGTCTACAAAATGAACGGTGTAAGACTGGTCATGTAAGACACAGGTGGCATAGCCTCTTGGTTAGAAGATGAGTAGATGGTGAAATAGGAGGAAATATTGCAGGTGGGAGTGAATGAAGGCTAAGAGTGATGAATAAAGGCTGACTAGAAGTTAGCAAAATAAGAGAGAAGCAGGAGGGTCACCTCTAGCCTTGTCACGTGGGAGTCAGAACTGTCTGCATCATCAGCTCCTCTTCTATTCTCTAGCCTATTCCCCAGCCACCACCCCCATTTATCTCTGTCACTTGATTTGAAGAGCAAGTTAAATTGCCTTTATCAAAAACAAGCCAGTAGGCTTGAAAAACTATAATCAAATTAACATAAAATTTAGGGAGAGTGAACATATTCTGGCAAGGGTTGGCTCATGACAACACACTCTAGAAATCAAATACTCTTCCTTACCTCCTTTTATTATCACTGTTATCATTATTATTATTATTATTATTATTATTATTATTATTAGTAGTAGTAGTAGTAGTAGTAGTATTGTATTATTGTCATTTTATTGTGGTGTTTGGGCTAAAACATGAACATCTGAAGCAAGGCCCTTCTCTGAGTCATACCCCTATCCTAATGAAGTTTCTAAAATCTTCAGCATTCAGTATTAGAATGTGAGGCTTCACTGGCAGTGTACATAGCAAGAGTTTTGGAATAAGACCTTTTGATACAAAAAGCAGCTTTTACCTTAGATCATTTATTTTTGAGCCATTTTGAGTGACTATGGCTCCATGTTCCAAGAAAAGACAACATTTTATCTCTTCTCTAAAGAAAACAATTGTGAATACCCTTATATCCAGCTGGTAGAGACTGTAAATGAGCTAGAGCTCATACAGTAATCTACATCAGAGTTTCTTAAATGTGTGTCTGCTATGATCTCATGACTTCATCCATAAAATGTCTTTGTAAGTATATTCCAAGCATTTCTAATGTAGTTTGAACTAACAACCAAACAAGGGCAACAACTTAAACAACAGTAGGGATTACATTGTTAATTAATTTATGCTGTATACAAGTGATTTATAATTATATATGGTTTAAAAAATCTTGTAGGTCAGTATTTATAAAATGTAGAAATGGTTATTATTTATCATGAAAGATCAATTGGAAACATGGCACAAATTGGTATAGTGGTATACAGCTGTAATCTTAGCACTGAAGAGAGTAAATCAAGCACCCTGGGAGTTTGAGGGCAACCTTAAATTACATAGTTTGTAATTTGAGACATAACAACTACTGTCTCAATCAAAACAAGACAAAACAAAACAACCAAAAATTAAGAACAAAAACAAAACTAAAAGTTTGTTTGCTTAACATGCTCAGTTTCTTAGATTTAATATACCATAAAACAATAATAATTAGACCACCACTTTTGTAGGGATTTCAGTATTGACAATGAATATTATCTTATTAATAAAAACTACAAGGATATACAGGAAGAGTCTCACAGTGGACATAAGAATGTTTTGAAGGCTTTCCTAAAACATACTTTGCTGCAATAAACATAATTTAAAAACAAGAAGTAATTTTATTTTATTTTTTCAAATAGTAACAGAAAATTTCCAACAGTCTGTTACAAAGCAAGGAACACAGAAACTTCAGTCCCTCTTTTTCCTAGTGGTTTTGCTAAGGACACTGGTTTTGCTTTCTCTGCAGGAGTGTTCATCTTCTTGGTCTTCAAATATTGATTATGGTCATTTATAGCAGTATATTGCGTGATACATTGGTTCTGCAATTTTTGTCAGAATCAGTTTCCATTACACAACTTCCTCTTTTTGCTTTTGTCAAGAAGAGGGGCAGAAAATCATGAGCCGGAGTATCTATCACTCAGAGCAGATTCAGTTCTGCTTTCCTCTTGGAGCCTCTTAGGAGATACAGGCCAGGAAAGGCCAACTTCTCCCCCAATTAGTGGGTCAAGGCCCTCCACCAGAATAACTTTCTTATTGAGACATAGGTAACAGCTGTTTTTTATTATTTTTTCTATCACATGATCATACATACTCTAGTATGGTATGCCTTGAGAGTAGAATACATGGGGAAGCCCTGTTGGTTGTGTTAGACTGAATTAACTGTGGCAGCATGAGAAAACAGGAGTTTGGCACTAGTTATTTTCTTTGGGAGTATGCTGTGACTTGTGTAGTGGGCTAAGAAATTAAGGTAAAGAGATCTATGGAGTTCATTACTCTTTAACTGGGTCATATATTATCAGTATTGAAGAATCATAACAGGAGCCAGGTTAGATGGGTCAGTGTGAAAACATACTTGCTACACAGCCTGGCTGACCACCTGAGTTTGATCCCTGGAACTCACACAAAGGTTAAATGATTTATTAGTAAGTTTTAAATTCTCTCTGTATTTCCTAAGAATAAGTGCTGTGATCATTAGAAGTATAAATGAATTTAATGGAAATCTGCAAAAGGTTTTCTTCAGTTAAAGTCAGAGTCAGTCCATATTAGGGGTGCTTGTATCATTAGAGGAGTTAACCAGACTCAACACCGCCAACACGTTCTGAAACATTGGATCCAGGTATCTTTGTGGAGGAGACATTTTAACTTTATCTTTAGAAATCACCCAAGGCCATGTTGTGATTTTGTATTTCCCCCTGCCCTCCCAAGGCAAAGTTTCACTGTGTAGCCTTCCTTGGCTGTCCTTGAATTCACTCTAAGGCCAGATTTTAACCGTTAATAATCATACTCCACTTACCTCCAAGATGAGTGACCACAAGGTCACTTTCGACTGTGAGATTTCATAAATCTTCAGAGCTGCAAAACCCAGTAGGCTTAGTGAGACTCAAGGGCCCAGAGAAGCTGGCCACGGAGGTAAGTGTTTTAAGTGTCTAAATTCACCTGTTTTTGTGCACTTTAAACTTTGACTTTTGAAAACAATATCCTACTGGCTCCTAGTGAAAACAGTAATCCTATTTCTAGTTGTTAGCTGGTAACAAAAGAAAACCAGATGAGCAAAGTACAACAATGGGAGACTATGAAGAAAAAAAAGCATTTAAGAATGGAGAAGTGAGAAGAGAGGCATTCTGTCACATTTGATAATTCATTAAGAGGGGTTTTGGTCTTTGATTCTGAAACATTTAAAAATAACAGAGAAGCTAGAGGCTGAAAAACATCAAATCTTCTAGAAGAAAAAGTGAAAAGTGTGCTCTAGAAGCAATATTCACACTCTAGCAGAAGGTGTGGTTGTCTGAAATATCCCAACATCTAATGCAACTAGGCAACAACAGTCATTATTCAGAAGAGGAAGTCTCTTTCTGGGAAGAAGGCCACAGAGGAAGAGAGGGCATGAGAGAGGGTAGTGGGAATGAGAATCAGTAAACCCCACTCTGCATTTTCTAAAATGTAAATGAAGAATTATGTTTAATAGTGAAAATGAGAGAAATTTCCCTTTCTCTTCTGCTTTTCTGCACTTTGAACACACACTGTCAGAGTTGAACTCTAAGCTGAGAAACTTAACTTATTTGATTTAGTGATAATCGACAGCTTGACTTTACCGTTTGGAGTACTTCAGACACAAAGATGTCTAGTATTATGTAGAGACAAATAGAACTTACAGAAAAACTTATGGACTTCTAGGGCGCTTTAAGGATGGGGCTGTATACAAATCATATCCAGAGCAGCGATGGTTCCCTACTAGTTCTCAAGAACATCCATCCCTCTTTCCTTCCTCTCCACCCTCAGTTATGCTCTCTTGGTGGACTGCATGCTCCAGTTTGGGGGTCTCGTACTTGGTTTGTGTCTGTGCCTCCAGTGCTCTCTGAAATATACACTTTTAATCCTGCAGAATTGGGTGAGAGTACATGCCTGTCATCCAGCTCCTTCATGGCTGAGCTTGGAGGATTCAGAACAGAAGGCCATAGTTGAAAAAGTTCAACATCCTGTGAAACTTCAAACATGTAGGATTTCTATAAAAGGTGCATTTTAGGCAGAAAGTATATTTTTAGTCAGTTTGTATCATGGACTTGTGCAAAACATCCCCTTGTTTCCATGCTATACAAAATTGTAATTAGTTTTGAGATGTGCTCTTTTGTGGTGATTGCTTTCTTGCTTTTTTTTTTTTTTTTTTTAAGAATGTTTAGTCCCTTGGCAGCTCATTGTGATACCCTTCACAATCCTCAGTTCACTTCTGCTGGTAATTTCTTAGTTAGGGTTTTGATGCTGTGAAGAGACACTAAGACCAAAATAACTCTTATAAAGGACAAATTTATTTGGTGCTGGCTTATAGGTTCAGAGATTCAGTCTGTTATAATCATAGGAGGAAAGATGCCAGTGTCCACGCAGGAAGACATGGCACTGGAGGAGCTGAGAGGTCTACGTCTTGTTCTGAAGGCAAAGAGGAGAAGACTGGCTTTCAGACAGCTTGGGGGAGGGTCTCAAGCCCACCCCTACAATGGCATTCTTCCTCTAACAAGGCCACATGGCCTAATAGTGCCACTTCCTGGGCCACACATATTCAAATCATTACAGTAACTGTTTAGGAGTTGGTGGCATACAATGAGTGACTGGTATAATCTTCTTCCCCTTTCTGTGTGAGTAATAATGTTAGACACTAATTATGCAGCTATTGTCCATACTAATGTCCTGCCTATAGTTAGAGGATGAGCCAGAATCTCTGGACTTTAATATTTTTTTTCCTGACACACTGCAGTGTCCTGTTCTCTTACAAACTTAATCTGTTAATTTTGATGTTATTGGGAGTTGCCTTGTTCTGTCTCATGCTCATGTTTCTTTTGGTTAGTTGGTGGTAGTCTGCCTTCTGAGCTCATATGATTGTGAATATTAGGTTAATGTTCTGTGGGCAGTACAAAAGTAGCAATGACTTTCTTTTCATTTTTCTTCAGTGCATATTGAGGTTATGGTTAAATAAATAGACTAGATTTATATAAGGCTTCAGAGCTTAAATCTTCTTGGATCCCTTCACATATTTAGAGGAAAATGTTCCCAGGCTGTGCTAAAACATGGTTCCATATTTGTATATTATGTGTTCCACATGCTGTAAATGTAACCATTATTCACTAAATGTAACAGATGTAGTTGTCTCAAAGGCTTACTGCTGAATAAACTCAGCTGGTCTAGTTCTTCCTGAACTCTGGCTGGCTAGTTCAACTCAGCTATTTTGGCCTTTCCAACCTGATTGACTCAAGCTGGACCCTCTCCGCTTCTGACTGAATTGCTTTACCTGGACTCAAACTAACTCTTGCAATCTTTTCTAATCTTCTGGCTCTCCTTGCCCATTCTGTCTCATCTGCCACCTATATTTGTAAACTGTCCCAGTAAAATTACCTCTCTCTGAGGTCAGTGGAGCTCAACTGATTCAACTGAACATGTGAACAAACTAAAAAATGAATCCAACTCCAGTAAATTGACCACATTGACTGCACTCAACTGATATGCTTTCTCTCTGAGCTACTCTTTTTTTTTTTGTTAAATTGGATATTTTCTTTATTTACATTTCAAATGTTATCCCCTTTCCCTGTTCACTCCCCCTCAAAGCCCCTATCCCATCCCCCCTCCCCCTGCTTCTATGAGGGTGTTCCTCAATCACTCCCCCACTCCCCCTCTCTGCCCTCAAATTCCCCTACACTGGGGCATCAAGTCTTCACCAGACCAAGGTCCTCTCTGTTGGGTTATAGATGTGTCCTGTGTCTGCTCCAGCACAGGGCTGGTGCCTCTCGTGGAGGTGGGATATGGGAAATTTTGACTGTGCTTACCCTACATGCAGTCTGAGCTCCCTGGGGACTGCCGGAGCTGGCTGGGAAGGAGAGTTTATTGGCTAAGCTTCCAGGTACCTCATTAAAATGGAGCTCTGCCTTGAGGCTACATGACCTTTGGTCACATCCTCTACCTGTGGAGGAGCTTGGGCCATTGCCCTTATGTGACTGATGGCCACAAACCTATAGAGAGCTATGGCCTCATGCCAGGAGCCTGGTGTCCAGTATCAGGCAAAATGCCTACGGTTCCTTACAGGGTTATCTTCTGCAGGGTCACCAGGGTTTCAAACCTGTGCTTGACTAAGTCTAGGTTGCCTTTTGCCATTCTACACCTTTCTCCCATTGATGCCTGACAAGACCATCCTCTGCTATGTATGTGGCTGGAGCCATGGGTCTCTCCATGTGTACTCCTTGGTTAGAGTCTTAGATCCCTGATGACTCCAGACACTCAGAGACCAAAGGTAAGTAAATGGTGGAGAAATGGATGAGGAACAGCTTGATGTGAGTAGCTAGTGATGTCACCTGAAACCATGGTGGGGTCCTGACCTATGCTGCCATTGGGGGCCATGTTGTATCCATGGCCTTGCAACAACAGGGGCCTGTTACCACCAAAGGTCAAGCAGGTTGCTCTGGCTTGGGATGTTGTTGCCTGGGGACATGCTGATGTCTGAGGGCTGTGCAGGACTGACCATACCCCCTCACCTGAGCTTCATGCGAAAAGTAGCCCTGAAGGCATGAGGCCAGGAGAGCTGACCCTGCCCCTCACCAACTGTAGCACTGTGGAGTTCAGGCCCTGTACCTTGCCTGGGCAACAGAGTAGAGCTTGTCCTGGATGTGGGGAGAACCAGTGAGTTAGCCCTAAGGACATGCAAGTGGGAGAGCTGGCAGACTAAACAACTCAAATACCTCTCAGGCCCAGACACATGGGCATTGATGAACTGCTGGAGTGCATGATGGGGTCGGATCCAAAACCACAGGATCTCCATGACACATAGAAACAACAGGATGTCCAAGAGGAGTCCCAGTGAGGTACTAGTATTGATAGAGAAGCAGAAGCCAGAGGCCTTGTAGCAGACCAACATATCATTGCAATCAACATTTGCAAGCAAACAGATGTAGACAAAAGGGTATACTGTGGAATATACTGTGACACACTACAGCTTCCACAATGAGATTTTTCTTTTTTATTCTCTGCTGTTGGGGAGATGGCAAGGGTGGAGGACAAGTACAAGGGGAGATGAGTGGGATTGTGGTGCATGGTGCATGAGTGGGATTCTTTATGAAATCCATGAAGAATCAATGAAACATTCAACAAACAAAGAAAAAAATATTAGGAATGCAATTTGATCAGATGACCATTTAGCAAAATGGCAGTAGCAGATTCTACCTTAGGGTCTATGACAGCCTTAATTATAGCCCTTTGATTTGGGTTACAATGCTAAACATAATTTCTCTCATGTGGTAAATGCCTCAACCACATAAGAAAGCAGTTAGTTATCCAATATCAATGGTACCATTGGGCACATCTTTCCTAGCAGGTTAGTATTGGGTTTTCTTTTCTTTTTTTTTTTAATTTTTTTTAACTTTTATTGCATTATGATGAGAAAAATTACATGATTTCAATTTATATGAATCTGTTAACATTTAAAAACATATTTTAAGTAAATACAATTAAATTACATTCTTGTTTCCCTTTTGTACCCCAACTCCTCCCAGAGATCCCCCTTCAATACCTACAATATCTTCTTTTATAATATTCCTTAAAATTTATAAATTATTGTAACAATAAAATGAGTATTATAAAAGTTGTTTGATATAAAACAACAATCAATTTAACAGTCTTATGTAGATGCTTGTCTACAGCAATACTGAAAATACATAACTTTTTCTCAATATAAATTTTAAATAATGTCAAACATATTAACTGTATATCTCAAAATAATACATCACTACTAGTATTTTATTAAATCAACATAAATATGTAAAGTCTTTTTGTGCCATGGACTGGGTTGTTCCGCGGAGTGATAAAAGTTCTGGCCTGATGGGCAAAGAATTCAGCAAGTGACAAACAGAAATGACACAAGGGAGTATGGTATCTGAATGTAATTTGTACAAATTGAAAATCAGGCTTATAGTATACAGAGAACAGGACAAATGACAGAAGTCACATAGGCAGGAGACAGCTACATCAAGGTCAGTGAGAACAAGCAGCCAGGTACAAGGCGGAGGAGCAGTGGTGTCCTTCTTCTTGGGCTATTTTGGTAGCCCCAAGATAAATCTCTGGGTCTGTCTGAGGCAAGTAGCCAAAAGTTGTATACATACTAGCATTCCTTGGCTGTAACATAGATAATTAGTGATGGAAGCTCTACAACTTCTCTCTGGTAGTAAAACAATTCTGCCTTGTGTGGGACTGTTCTGATAATAGTGCCTAACTGCTAGCTCAAACTCTTGAGACACCCTGTCTGGTAAGACAGCTTCTTTGTAAAAATTCTAAGCTAATTATATCTAGGAAATTAATTTAGGATTATTGAAACACTGTGGAGGCCAGGAAATAATGTTTTAGCTAATAGCAAAATATTTCTTAGGGCACCTTTATGCCTGAATAAAGAAAGCACACAGATCTCTCCGCAGACTTTAGCAGAGACCAATCTGGAATACAACTGAGCTAGGAGATGTCAGTGACTGACTACCTTAGGAGACTGACTCCTTTTGAAGTGTACACCTCAGGTCTGTTATCAGGTTTTTAGGCCTGTCATACAGACACAACCAAAGTAGACAAGTGCTGTGTGACATTTTTGTTTGTTTGTTTTGTATTTAGTAGAGTTTAAAATCTTGGCTCTTACTATGGTACAAGCCCAAAATAAGAACAATTTTTAGACATTGGATTTCATTGTAATAAAGCTGTACTTCAATAACCCTCACATCACCAAAGGATTTTATCTCCATCGAAGCTAAGCTGAGAGTTGACAGTTCTGCTGCACTAAGGAATGAATTGTAGGCACAAGGAATGATTTTTGGATGTAGACTTCCTGCTATGATCAAAGCTATTTGACTTGAGTGAGTGACTTTATTCTCAGCCCACACAGAACAGGTTACATTCACTTAAGAAATGATGTGTGTATTAAGATGGTCTATCCATAAAGTCATTCACCAACTGTTTCAATGAACAATGGTTCTGCTTGGAGGGTGGCACAGACATTAGGTGAGGGTAAGAACTTGGTTCATTGGCTGTGATAATTTGGAAAGGCATTCATCTCAGAGAAAGAGTAACATAAAGTTCTCTTCTTCAAACTTATAAGAGTTACAAACATCAAGCAAAGCATTCAGTCTCACTCTTTTTTGTTCTCTTACAAGCCATCTCCCAAGTTGATTGTCTATGTTTCTTTTGGGTATATAAATACTTTTGAAATATATAAGCTTTTCTGAAAACCGTAATATAGTGTAAAAACATGAAATAAACAATGCTACTAATAGAGAGGCTGACATAGGAGAAGCAAGATTTCAAGACCCTTATGTTGTACACAGCAAGACACTGTCATGAACAAACAAGCTGAAAGTGTACATAGATTGTACAATATTAGACCTATTTCTCCAATTACCAAATTAGAGAGACCATTGGATGACAATCAACAAATTTCTAATTCCTCATACTTTTGGATTTCAATCGATTAGGATATGTTGACAATATTAATTTTCATATTAAGATATTAAGAAAAAGTGATTGCTACTTCCTGTTGTTTTTGTTGTAAGAGGTGGAATTAGGTTTGTGTGGATTTGTTGAAAGATTACTTTCTTGCCACTTCTAGAGTATAGTTTTGCTCCTTATGTTGATGTTTTCCATCTATTATCCTTTGTAGGGCTGGATTTGTAGAAAGATATTGTGTAAATTTTGTTTTGTCATAGAATGTCTTGTTTTCTCCATCTATGGTAATTGAGAGTTTTGCTGGGTATAGTAGCCTGGGCTGGCATTTGTGTTCTCTTAGGGTCTGTATGACATCTGCCCAGGATCTTCTAGCTTTCATAGTCTTTGGTGAGAAGTCTGGTGTAATTCTGATAGGCCTGCCTTTATATGTTACTTGACCTTTTTCCCTTACTGCTTTTAGTATTCTTTCTTTGTTTTGTGTATTTGTTGTTTTGACTATTATGTGATAGGAGGGATTTCTTTTCTGGTCCAGTCTATTTGGAGTTTTATAGGCTTCTTGTATGTTCATGGGCATCTCTTTCTTTAGGTTAGGGAAGTTTTCTTCTATAATTTTGTTAAATATATTTACTGGTCCATTACATTGGGAGTCTTCACTCTCTTCTATACCTATTATCCTTAGGTTTGGTCTTCTCATTGTGTCCTGGGTTTCCTGGATGTTTTGGGTTAGAACCTTTTTGTTTTTTGCATTTTCTTTGACTGTTGTGTCAATGTTTTCTATGGTGTCTTCTGCCCCTCAGATTCTCTCTTCTATCTCTTGTATTCTGTTGGTGATGTTTGCATCTATGACTCCTGATTTCTTTCCTAGGTTTTGTATCTCCAGGATTGTCTCTCTTTCTGATTTCTTTATTGTTTCTATTTCCAGTTTTAGATTCTGGATGGTTTTATTCATTTCTTTCACCTGTTTGATTGTGTTTTCCTGTAGTTCTTTAAGGGATTTTTGTGTTTCCTCTTTAAGAGCTTCTAGCTGTTTATCTTTGTTCTCCTGTATTTCTTTGAGGGTGCTATTTATGTCTTTCTTAAAGTCCTGTATCATCATCATGAGAAGTGATTTTAGACCTGAATATTGCTTTTCCAGTGTGATGGTGTGTTTAGGACTTGCTATGGTGGGAAAATTGGGTTCTGATGATGCTAAGTAACCTGGGTTTGTGTTGTTTATGTTCTTACGCTTGCCCCCTGGCCATCTGATTATCTCTAGTGCTACCTGCCCTTGCTAAATCTGACTGGAGCCTGTCCTTCCTGTGATCCTGGTTGTGTCAGAACTCCTCAGAGTCAAGTTGTCTCTGTAATCCTGTGATCCTGTGATCCTAGGTGTGTTAGAGCACGTGAGAGTGCAGCTTCTGATTGTTTTGGGACTGGCTACAGAGTTTGCACTCAAGGTCTGCTCAGGGCACCAGCCCAGACAGACCAGAAGGAACCTGAACCACTGGACTGGTGGAGTTCCTATGTGCCTGGGTCCTGCTTGTCCCAGTTAGTCCTAGTATTGGGACAGATGTTGGGTCCTCCTCACCTCTAATCCATGATGTGTCAGAGCGCCTGGGAGTGGAGCTTTCTCTGGGTGTTGTGGGACTGGCTACGGAGCTTGCCAGTATTGGGTTTTCATAAGGCCTTTAGTTTTGTTCAATCCTCCCTTTATCCTCTCCTGTCCATATCCTTTAATTTACAGATTTCTGCCTCTGCTTTCATATTGCACATTTAGCATTTCTCTTGCTTATAGATATTTTTAAAAATACTAAATATTGAAAATTTTCCTTAAGGAATTCTGTATTTGTCCTTAAATAACTTTGCTAGCTAGTTATATTTTTAAGTTGCCTTGTATATAATTTTAAAATCATTGTAATTTTTTTTTATTTTTCTTTGTTGTTTTGAGATAGGGATTCATGTCATCAGGCTGACCTTAAGTACCTGATCCTTCTGTCTCCATTTCTAAGGTTCTAGGACTGCAGGCACATGTTACTGTGCTTGTCCTGTCATTTTTCTCTTGAGAGATACTAACCATATTTGCTTTACTAATGTTAGATGGTAATCCTATCCTAGTATCTGAAGTATTATGGGTTTAATGTATTGTTTCTGATAGCTTTTGCTCATGTTGCCATTTTCTTTGTGGCATTCATTGGGTTTCCTCTTCATCAGCTGCAGATTCTATCTAAAGCATGGTATCCACAGCAATATTGTTCTCTGTCAAGGACCAGCCCCTGCATGGAGAGGGGAGGACTGAGAAAGGGATGTTTGGGAAAAGCAGAAGAAATGACTTGAAGTCAGTGACAGGTGCAAGCTGACAGTTCTATCTTCTATTCAAGACAGCTCTCTAGACAACTTATCTAGATAGCGCAGCTCTTACTGACGAAAGCCCAGTCTTTTATTTACATATTATTTCAGCCATATACCCCAGGTTCCATTTTGATTATCTCACAAATCAGCATCTTATAGCTTTAGTCTGCTATTCTTAGAAAAATATAGCAAGTACATTTTTTTTATTAAAAGTAGCAAATGAACACAGAGATCTGCCTACCTTTGTGAACACAAACAATAAGCTTATCTTGGTGGGATCCCAGTGAAATCACCACTCCCACCATACTTGAACCTAAATTTGCTCTGTCCCAGGCTGACTTTTAACTCAGAAATCTGCCTCCCTTTTTAAACTCTCCATCACTTTCTAGTACCTCTTTATTACTTCAACCATGAGCCTTGTTTTTACACTATTCCTTTCACTTTATTGACTCATTAGTGTAGCTGCCTCTGTTCTTTAGGGTCCATGAAGACCCTCATGCAATTCATATTGCGTTTGTTTATTTTACATAGTTGAGAAATCTTGTTTATATGTTTTCTTAAACTCATGTTTTCAGAGTTCTTTCCCACAGTCTTAAGGGCTGTTTTGAAGGTTACAACATTCACCACCTTGATGAGGACCATCAAACCCACCTTTGCCTCCTAGACTTATGCTGTTTTTAATTATCATAGAGTCATTAACCTTAGTAGGAAGACCATTTGCTGATAACTTGGCAGGGGGAATATTTCCTGAAGGAGGATATTGAAGTAAATATCTACAATATTATACAAAGAAGTGTTATGCCTACCAACTGTGAACACTTGTAGAAACCTCCCCTGTGACTCTGCTTTAGGGGCATGAACTGTGTCATGCTATCCCTTCTTCAGTCATGCAGGGCTTGGCATTTCTCAGAAAACTTTCATTTAGTGCTTGGGAACATGGCAGTTCTGGATCACTTCTATTTAATGGGGGCCTGACAGAATGGACAGCTAGTTTCCAAATCTGCAGGAAAGTAACTTCCTCTCATTCCTCCAAACATACTATCAAGCAGGTTGTCATAGAGGTGGCTAGGGAACAGACAGTCTTATAATATCTATTAATATGTACAAGCCATACAGATTATTATTTTTGTTTCCTAAAAGAAGGATCATTCGCTTAGACCATCACTGTTTTATCTGCCTCCATACCCCAAGCACTAGGATTGCTGGAGTTTGTCATTTTGACTGGCTACAGAGTTAATGAATTTGTTTATAACTTACAGCACCATACAGAATCAGAGACAGGCAGGTGGTAACATTTAGAGTGAAGTGCCAGAGTTTGAGAGGATGCCTGCATCCAGGTTAAGAGATCTTTGTGGACCTTGACTCTACTACAGAACTGTTCGCTAATGACTATGTGCTTGTTCAGGTCAGACCTGAGGCTTCAGTAACGAAGTCCAGTGGTCAGAAGGCTTCTATGGCCACAACAAACATTCTCCCATAGAAAATTGCAATAGTTTGTCTATCAGTTACAATGTCAGCCTATAATGAACTCAGTGAGTAGCTGTGAGTTTAACTTGTGGTTCTTCTGTAGAGTTATAGGTGGGCTTCACCATTGGAGGTAAAGTTAAGAGCTCACAATGCAGAATTTGTGCTTCATGTATATCTGTAAATAGGTAGTGTCTGCTGTTTTTTTCATCTTTGCCCATGTTCAGCATACATGCTTAATTACTTATATCCATAATCATATCCCATGGTTGACTATTATGTATACTCATCCCTACTGTATTTTACCTGTTCTGTCTACGGATCATGGGCATAGACATCATGGGACACTTTGTTTCATTTATCTCCTTTTTCTGTTCCTATGGTAAATGTAAACATTCTATTTCTCCCAAGCTTTCATCCAGGACCCAAGGAAAATCATCTTTTGTTGAAGATTTATCCTTTTTCCATCTCAGCCTTGTGGAGTTCTATGAATTTCATTCTCTGTTTCATCTTCTTTGACACAGGTTCCTATGAAGCTAGTCTGGTTCAAATTCACTGTGTTGTATTGAACTCTTGATTTTCCTGCCTATGCCTCCAAAATGCTAAGACTACAGTCATGCACCACTGCATCTGTCTGTTTATAGTATATGAATGGTCATTTTCCATAGATTCATTATTTATCTTGCCTTTGCTATTAGGAAAAAGACTGGCTGCCATACTCTGCTGATACTTTGGGAGTCTCAAATCTACTGAAGCACCGGTCTGTATCGGAATCTGCTTCTTGCCCATTTTTTTTTTTTTATGGATTTCTATGCAGTTGATTTTATTCTCTGTCATTTTTTTTTTTACTTTACTATAATTTTAATTTTCTTAAATTTACACAATGTTCTATACTATTTCAAGAGAAAAACTATATTTTAAGGCAAAACAGCAAATAGATGTTTAGAATGCAGCATATCACAAGACTTAATATTTATTGGTTAATATCAATTAAACTTGTGAACATGACTATGTATACCTTTGGCCTTCAGAATGTGATAAGTTCCTGAGTACTTGCCCATTTTAAAATATGTTTTGTTAGGTTTTAATTATTTACTATTTGATCAGAGTCTTGTTCCATAGACCATGGAACAAGACTTAATTCACACTCTCAAATGCTGAAGTTAGAGGCCTACTTAACCTTCTCTAGTGTTGTGTTTTTCAACATTTTGAATAATTTTTCTCACAGCAAGGCAGTTGTGCTATTAATACATTATTCATTAGAGATTTTATGTTGCATGCAGGGAAATCAGTCAATCCCTATGTTTCTGTGAGGTCTCATTACCTCTGATGTGGGGGAGGAAAGAAGATGGCAACCATAATTACAGTTACAAACCCTCTTCTATGTCTGTATTTCAAACCTCCTCTTTCTCCTTCAAACACAGATGTTTCAAACACTAGCTACCTTGTCCTGTGTGCTTCACACATTTTCTTTTTTTAAAAACCGTCTTTAGTGCAAAAATGTCAGATGAAAACAATTTTAGTGTTAAATTATTTCTTGTTAATAGTGGATATTAATTTAACATGCTGACATGAGTTGTGATCAAGAGATCATTTCTATTTTTTGTTTTTCTTACATTTTTATATTTGTGTGGATATATATGTTCTTGTATATGCACTTGTCACAGTGCATGTGTAGATAAAGGACAGTTTAAGGAGTTGCTTCTCTCATTCTACTGTGTGGTATCTGAGATTTGAACTTAGGTTGTCAGGTTTGGGGGCAAGGGCCTATACCCGCTGACCATGTCACTGGCCTAAGATTTCTTTCACATAAGTTTAGAGGAAATGAAAAATGCATAGTGATACACTTGTGAATAATTCATATATTGTATATTTTGACAGTAAACTTTGTATTAAAATCATCATGCAGAAATGTAAGCTTCAAATTTAAATAAACACCCATTATATTCTTTGTTTTATAGTGATTTGTCAGTAATGGAATCATTACATAAGGCAAGAGTATTCCTGGCTCAGTTCAGTGAATATATGTGTTAATGACTGTGCTAAACCCTACCGCTGTATCTGTAAAGAGAGAATAGATAAATCTTCTAATTCAGTGTGTAATGGGAAGGAAAGGTAAAGATGGAGTACCATAATTTTGATATTTTTCTGTGATGACCACTTAATGAGTGAATTTTTTTCCTTAATATCTTATTTATTTATTTATTTATTTATTTATTAGATATTTTCTTTTTTTTTTTTTTACCATTTTTATTAGATATTTTCTTTATTTACATGTAAATTTTTCCTTTCCTAGGTTCCCCTCCAAGAAACAAACAAACAAACAAACAAACAAAAACAACAAGAACAAACCCCTTTCGCCTCCCCCTTCCCCATGCCTCCCACCCCTACACTGGGACACAAAACCTTCACAAAGCCGAGGTCCTTTCCTCCTATTGATGATTGAATTTGCGATCCTCTACTATACACATGCTGCCAGAACATTCAGTCCCACCATGTATAGTCCTTGATTGGTGGTTGGGTCCCTGGGAGCTCTGAGGGTGCTAGTTAGTAATTTTTGTTCGTCCTAAGAGGCTGCAAACCCTTCAGCTCCATAGAACCTTTCTCTAACTCCTTCATTGGGGACCATGTACTCAGTTCAATGGATGGCTGTGAGCCTCTACATCTGTATTAGTCAGGTAATGTCAGAGCCTCTCAGGAGATAGCTATATGCTTGTCCTTCCTTCAGTCTCTGCTCTGTAGTTAATCTCTGCCACTCCTTCTGTGGGTATTTGGTTCCCCTTTTTAAGAAGGAATGAAATGTCCACCTTTTGGTCTTCCTTCTTCTTGTTTCTTGTGGTTTGTGGGTCGTTCTTCCTGTATTCCAAACTTCTGGACTAATAACCACTTATCAGAGAATGCATACCATGTGTGTTCTTTTGTGATTGGGTTACCTCACTCAGGATGATACTCTCCAGATCCATCCATTTCCCTAAGAATTTCATAAATTCATTGTTTTTAATAGCTGAGTAGTACTCCATTGTGTAGATGTACCACAGTTTCTGTATCCATTCCTCTGTTGAGGGACATCTGGATTGTTTCCAGTTTCTGGCTATTATAAATAAGGCTGCTATGAACATGGTGGAGCATGTGTCCTTATTACATGATGAAGCATCTTCTGCGTATATGCCCAGGAGTGGTATAGTTGGGTCCTCTGGTAGAACTATGTAATGACTGAATTTTTAACCATAGGGCTCATTCTGCTGTGCAAACAACATGCGAAGCTGGAAATGTTCTTCTGAAATTTGACTTAGCAGAGCAGAATCTATCTTCTGTCCTTGTAAACTGAGCAGCTTGTGTCTGGAGAATGGATATCTTTACTCCAAACCTTGAGGAATCATTCTATGTTTCCTGAATGGCACACAGAACCAAATACAGAATCCTGAGAAATAGTGTATATATCTCATCACCACTGCATAAACTATTTCAGTATTCAGTTGCTTTGACATTATGATTAAGAACTGTGGTGCAGTTGTGGGTTTCTCTTTGTTAACTGATGGGTTACCATTTGTTACTTTTTGCAAATTTAAGACTTTTTCATCTTTAGAAATGATCTGTTTGGTTAAAATATAATTTCAGGTTTGTTGAATAGATGCCAGGCTAATTCAAGGAACTCATATAGCCATCTACACTTCATATATGTTCCCCTTCACTTTTTCTCTCCAGCCCATTTGTTGAGAAGTTGAAAACCTATAGCTATAGTAATATTTACTGAAATCAGCTGGATGTGGTGGCCCACATATAATATTATAATATTTAGGTACATGAGTTTGGGCTCAGGCTACCTTACATGTTTGAGGCTATCATGCACTACTGAGTGACACTTTGTCTCATGAAGTCTAGTAGTAGTAGTAGTAGTAGTAGTAGTAGTAGTAGTAGTAATAGTAATAATAATAATAATAGCCATAAGAATAAACTAAAGTGTCCACAAATATTTTCTAGGGACAAACAACTTATTTTATAGAATAGTACTAAGGTTATAAAAGTCAAGGCATTTATTGTTGATTTCATGATATGTTCTATTTTATAATCAGTCCATGTTCATATTTGTCAGTTTTTTGGATCGTATCACTGATATTTCTTTATGCAGCAGGATCATGCAGTGCATTCACTGTAATGTCCTTTCTAGTGTCCTTCAGTTCTGAAACAGTTATTACCTTATAATTTCTATGATTTTTTTATCCTTAACATTTAAAAAATGTGAAGATTTTACACTGATGCCATAAATGTGCATCAGTGTGCACAATGATGGAATAAAATATACTTACTGTAACTCTTCAAATGTGATTTTCAAATGCATATCATTGTTCAGGCTAGCTTTATGTCAACATGACACAAACTGGAGTCATCTGAGAGGAGAAAGTGCCTCAAGAATGTCTGCCTGTAAGATGGAAGCCTGTATGCCTACATCGAATTTGTTTCTAGTAGTGATTGAAAGGAGAGGGCTATCCACTAAAGCCAGTAGTGGCTCCATAATGGAAGCCAAGAATCTCCTCTCCTCCAGAATCCACAGAGAAACAGTAGCTCCTTTAGCAGGACTGAGCCTCATGAGCTGCTCCCATCTATGAATGAGAGTTAATGGGCTCAATCTTGCACACACTCTAAGCAATAAAAGATGTTCTAACTTCATGAGTGCCGTCCATGGAAATGTATCATGATATTCCTCTCTGTTGTCTATTTCTGTGTAATAGTTTTAAAGGATGCTTGTGCTTACATTTGTAACAAATTTGCCTGTAGTATTCTCTCCTTTTCCTCTTTTCCTCATTTGATTTTTTTGAAACAAGGTGTCACATTGTTCATTTTGCTGGCCTGACAGTCACTATGTAGTCCCAGGATAGCCTTGAATTTTTTTTCAGATGTTCTATTTCTATGCTCTTATGTGTTAGAGTTATGGATGTGAGTCATGTAGTTCTCTTTCAAAAGTGTTTTCTATTAATTAATTAATTAATCAACCTATGTATTTATTTCAGGCAGGGTCCCTATGCAGCCTTGGCTTGTGTGGAACTTATGTAGAACAAACTGGTGCTGACCTTGCTTCCTGAGTGCTAGGAATAATTGTGTGCCATTACACCAGGCTCTTTCCTGTTTATGGCATGAAATAAAAAGCTGGCCTTAAATGATGTTTTGGAATTTAAGAAGCCACTAATGTACTTTTGAAAGGTAATTTTTTACAGTATTTAAATTTAATTTTCTAAAGTATTTGGCTATCCTGAGATAATCTGAGTCTGAAGATATCCTTGTGGTATATATCTACTTGATTAAGAATAACATTTATTAAAGTTAGTACCATTTAGACATTTTATATTTGTTAATTTGGATATATTACTTTATTTTAAAATACTTCTGCCTTTTGTTAAATTGTTAAGTTTCTGTTATTTTTCTAACTATATTAGTTTTTTTTAAGGCTGTTCTAATGAAAAACAAACTTGATGGCTTAAAATAAGCAATAATCATTCTCTTACTCTAACACATTTTGGTTTGTTTCTTTTCTTTTTGCTTTTGTGGGGGTCAGGATTTCATAGCCCAGCGAGGTTTCAGACTCAGTGTACAGAAGAGGATGATTTTGAATTGTTGATCTTCCTTTCATGACTTCCTCAGGGATAAGATTACAGGTGTCCAACCAAGCTCTACCCTAGAAGCCAGATATGTAGCTGATCTCTCTGATTTAGGCATGACTAATGCGATAGCTTGAATCAAAGAAGGCGTGATCACCCAAGAAGACTCTCATGACAGCTGTCCCATAGGCTTTTCTTGTGGGGATAGAGTAGGGAGGCTCAAGGAACTCACAGGATTCAGGAGCCCCAAAGAAATCTTTTTGGAGACCTTCTCCAGTAACAACAGGCTTTGGAGAAGACTCAAGTAATACCTGTGTAAATAAGTTACCTGTGGTACAGCATTTCTGAATGGCTCATGTAGCTTAAATGTACTTGCTTTTCCAAATTTGTTGGTTTTTGTGTTGGAGACAGGGTGTATTAATCAAAACTTATCCCTATCTGGGATTTATTAGAAGGACTTACAGTCTTGGGTCCAACTACTCCAACAATGGCTGCTTAAGTCAGAGGCTGACAACTGCACTAAGCAGCCAGGAAGAAAGTGGCTCTGTTTACTTCGCAGTAACTGAACTGTTTTGTGTAAGTACAGACCTATAGGAAGCCACTGCCATCTGTGTGATGGCTACTCATTACTCCAGCTGTATCTAGTATAACCGAATGTATAATGGTATTTCATATTTGTATGTATGTATGTATGTATGTATGTACATATGTTTGTATGTATATATGTATGAGTGTATTTTAAATTGGAAACTCCAAACATTCAAATCTCATGACAAATGTGAACATTGGCATTCTATCTACCCAATAACTCTGTGCTGTAGATTTTTCACTTAACTCAGTAGAGTTGATATTTTTGTATTTTATTTATTTATTTTTAAAGATTTACTTTATTTATTTTATGTATATGAGTACACTGTACTGTCTTCAGACACATCAGAATAGGGCATCAGATCCCATTACAGATGGTTATGAGCCACCATGTAGTTGCTGGGAATTGAACTCAGGACCTCTGGAAGAGCAGTCAGTGCTCTTAGCCACTGAGCAATCTCACCAGCCCCTATATTTTTATTTATTATTTATCATATTGTTTAATCTAGATTTAGTTTAGGTAGCCAGATGGCTGGTGGCTTTGGTTAGTGTAGTTGTAGGTCCTGACTTGGTAGCCTGTTTGCCATGAAACACTATCTGGTACCTTTTCCTGTTCATAAATGTGTGGTCCTTCTCCTCATTTGGTTGTATAAAATCCATTGATTTACCTCTCATTGTGCAAGACAATGCTCATCTCCTTCAGGTTACTTATGTGGAAATGAATATGTGTTTCCAAATGACAGGCCTTGGTGAATGCAAAGCATAAAACATGTCACCACCATTCCTTTTACTTAACCATCAGTCCAAGGAGAAAGAGAGAAAAAACTGTTCTCTTTGCCATGTCTCTTTGCCAGTTATTGGCTGTTACTGAAGATAAGCAACCAGAACCTTTTATTAAACAAGACAGTCATAACTAAGAATGTCTATAGAAAATGATTGTAGTATGCTACTCTAGTTGAGGGAACCAAGGGAATGATCACACACACACACACACACACACACACACACACACACACACACACAC
>JADRCD010160121.1:0-13486 GCA_019843815.1 Montemys delectorum | reverse complement strand
ACACACACACACACACACACACACACACACACACACACACACACACATATTTAGAATTTACTAGGTCTCCTCATGTTAAAAAAGTAACAATAGTTGAATCACTAAGGAAAGTTAAGACCTAGTTAGTTGCTAGTTCATAGAAGTCATGTCTCAACACTTGGAGTAGTCCCATGATGGTCATCTTTCACTGGAGGTGCTGATGACCCAGAGATTGGTCAGTCCACAAGGTATAAGGATATTTTTTATTCCCATCTATGATTTTCGTATTTCTTGTTTCAGCTGGCTTTGACTTAGAGCAGGCTTTAGATAATTCCCTTTGGAATGTATTCTGTATTGCTTATTTTGAGTGGAGATTTTGTTTCTGTAGTTCGGTTGGCAGATCAGTATTGTCCCTTACTCCTCCCCTGGTGCAGCTATGTCTTGTTGATACACAATAACCACACTTCTGTTCCAAGTGCTTATTCTGGTCTCCCACTCTTCTTTTCCCATTTTCTTGGGATCCAGTCCTAAGCAGGCTTTGGATACATACATGGTGCTTCCCTAGATTATGTTGATCAGTTTTCTTGTTAATCACTCTTTTTTTTTTTTTTTTTTTACTTTAGAAAGGGCTTTATTTATGTACAAATAATAGTTAGCATTCTATCCATAAATTCTACTTTCCAAAAGCCAGAGTTCCTTTTTGGTTGTTTTTTTAAGGTTTTAAAAAAAATCAAAAATGCTGGACATGAACTTGGGAGGCAAGGGTAGGTGGATCTTTTTGAGTTCCAGGCAGCCTGGTCTACAAAGTGACTTTCAGGACAGCCAGAGCTACACAGAGATCCTATCTCCAAAACAAAAAGAAAGAAACAAACAAACAAAGAAAAGAAAACCACACACTAAACTTTGAAAGGCACCAAGATTCTTCGGCTTCTAGATCACTGCTGGGCTGGGAGGAGAGGAGATTATTTCAGGACAGATGTCACAACTTGGAACTGAGCATTCTCCAAAGCAAAAATAGCAAGGTGCCATTTGGGCAAAGTTTATCAACCCGGCCCACCTCCAACATAACAGCAACTCTAAGAAGTTACTAAACATACTAGACCAAAATAAAAGAAAGAGACTCAGGTAGACATGAAAACAGTTAGTTCCTAGTGTGACCTCCATTTCAATAACCCTAATAAACAGACAATCCCAATGCAAGGAAAATATTACATCATTTCAAATTTCACACTGGAAGACAGTTGGCTCAACCATGTTACGCCCACAGTTCATGTCTTCATCTACACACACTTTCCTGTGTGCATGAGTGTAACACAGGGAAGCAGAATGCTGAGCTGAGACCTAACACCCACAAGGAGATGCTTTTACAGGCTGCAATGTGTAAGGAAGAGGCATGTTGAATCAGCCTTGTCTGAGGGACCTTATGGAACCAGTGAAGAACTTAGGGGCTGGAAGTCTCCACTGGACTCCAGTGTGCTCAGGGCTGGTTGCAGGCAGCACCGTTAGGAAGCTTCCTCCATGTCCACATCCTCCTGTAACTGCTGTACCATTTTTTCCTCCAGCTGCTTTCCTTTGCCTGCAAGAGGAGCTCGGATAAGATGGATGTTTTGCTTGACCTCCTTGATGTCCTGAACCTTCTGTAGCTCTTTGTTTTTCTTCAACCTGTTCATTATAAATTTAGCTTGGCGCTTCTGTTTGATCTCTTCAACTCTCTTCATTGCATCAATAGTTTTATTCCATAGCTCTCGCTGGTATTTCACAGGCTCATTTCTACGTTTTTCAAATTCAAATGAGTTGTCCACCGTGAGTTCTTTGCCAGCTGCTTTACGGAAGGCTTTAGTCCACCTGACCTTGCGTGGGTTTCTCTTCTTCTTGAAGTTCTTATGACACTTGGATTTGTAGAATCGGAACACCTTGCAGTCGTTGCGGACGAACATCATACCGTGGCCTGGGTAGATCGGCCCGGAACAGAAATAACACTTCTTGATCCTCATGTTGACCCCGCGTGGGACCCACTTTCCAAACGCCTTGTTAATCACTCTTAATTCTGAGGTATTAATTGTCTTTGTAACTTAGTCTGAGATAGATAGTATTTTTTTGTGTGCTATTGTGTGTGTGTGTGTGTATTAATGGAAACATTTCATTTGCTACAGATCTTACCATACAGTTGTTCACACCAAGGATCTATGAATTTCAACCCACAGATGCATGTGTTTTAGATGTGGTGCTACTATGTTAATATCTCCCATAAGGTCTTGAGAATTTTACCACTGCACAGACAAAGCAACAACAGGGAAAAGTAAGAAAGACTGGTGAAAACAATGTGTTCAGCAGGCTCTCCCATAATCACTTACTAATTTATGCATGCTTTCTTTTTACTCTCCAGGTTCTGTACCTCTGTGTGTAGTGAAGTGTGCAGGGAAATATTTCATCAGTGCCAAGCTGGTATGTATGTGAACATTTCTTTTTCAGTTTTTTTGTTTAATATGCACGAATGTTTTTCCTGTATGTATGGCTGTGTGCCAGGTATGAGACTGGTAATTTTGGATGCCATAGAGAAAGACAGAAACCACGGAATTGTATGTGTAGATAAATTTACTCACAGTATGGGTGCTAGGACTCAAAACTGGGCCCCATGGAAGAGTAGGGAGTGCTCTTACCAGTTTAGGTAACACTCCTGCTCACTGTGTGAACATATTTTTATCAGGAATATGAATGATAGCTGAGATTATTCGCATGCACTATAGACACCTGTGTCTTTACTTAGGGCTAAGGTGTAAGTTGAACAATAAATTTGTTTGATTGTTGAAATAGCTGTATTCCTAGACTTATTGGATAGTGAGGTAGGATAAAAAATCTCATCAAGATAAGAAAAAATACACAATAAAATTAAAAGAATGCTACAATTTGGGGTCACTGGCACACTCTGTACTCAAGGAACTCACAAATTAGATGGGGGAGGATCAGGAGTCCAGGCCTTTCTCAGCTACAGTCAGTTATGGGCCATCTTGAATTATATTAGACTATGCATCAGAAAAAAAATGAAAAGAAAGAGTGCTTTGAGGAGGGTGAGCTGGACCAACAGATGCCACAGTGGAGTTGGAGAGCTGCTTAGAGTCTCTCCTTTGAACTGCAGTATAATAAGAGAACAGGGACTGCAGATGCAGGGTCAAAGGCTTATTTATGGATCAGTACTTAACTATCTCTTTTAGCCTCTAAATAGATTTTATCCCTGGGTACTGGAGATCCCAGATAACTGTTTGAAACCATTTTGGGGGCCCCTTTATCGTTCTTTCTGAGTTCCCAAGGCATCTTTCTCATTTCTCAGTGCTTCTGTCCCTGAAAAGACTTTATGCATAGGCAGATAATACAGACCATTAGAATAACTGTAATTATAAATGCTGAGACACAGAGTGGTAATGGGCACAGGAAATCTCAAAATAGAGCTTTTTGATTTTCTTGCTCTAATAGCTGTGAAGTTCAGTGTTGAGAAAGTTTGACCTCAGGAGAAAAGTAGCAAGAGGTGGGCAGCTACTAAAGACTGGCAGCTCCTCCCAATGATGTGATTCAAACCAACCTACCCTGTGGGCTGTTGACCACTCCAGATAACCTCCTAAGACTGGCATGAAGAGCAGTTTGTGGCTGCTAAATGATAAAGCCACTGCTGAAGGATGAGGGTGTGATCAGATGGTTTGAAGGTGTGACTACACTGATGTACACAGCTTCCAGGTAGCTGCGTCATCGGAAGTGAGTGGGCACACGATGTGGTTTCCCAAATAAAAATGGCTTTCACAGCAAGGCAGCCCGAAATGTAAATGTATACTTGAATATATATTGATGTTTGTATGTAACAGGATGTTTTTACATAAAAGTGAAGCAGAAACAAAGTAGTCATTGGAGGCAGATGGAGAGAGAGACAGAACTGGATGGGAAAGGGGGTGCAGGGACAGCAATCAGGTGCGGGGGGAGGGGCTGGGAGTGAGAAGGGAAATCAATGGGAGGCTACTCTGAGACTAGCTGGAGACTTGGAATTGGAGAGGTTAAGGGGGAGTTTAAAGGGGTGGCCCTAGCTAAGATTCCAATTAGTGGGGAGTATAGAAAATGAAGTGGCCCCCTCCTGACTGGCCCAACTTGCGACCCAGCCCATGGGAGAGAGCCAACCCCTCACACTATTACTGATACTCTACTATTCTTGGAGACAGGAATCTAGCATAACTGTCTCCCAGGAGGCTTTACCCAGCAGTGGATGGAAACAGATGCAGAGACCTATAGCCAAACATCATCTGGAGCTTGGGCAGTCTTGTGGAAGAATAAGGGATAGAGTGGAGCCAGATGGAGGAGTCAAAGATACCACAGGAAAAACTACAGAGTAACCTAACCTGGACCCATGGGGGCTCACAGAGACTGAACCACCAACTAAAGAGCATGCAGGGGCTACACATTTGTAGCAGATGTGCAGCTTGGTCTTAATGTGCTCCAGAAACTAGAGCAGGGGCTGTCCCTGAATTTGTTGTCTGCCTGTGAATCCTGTTCCTCTTACTGGGCTGCCTTATCTGTCCTCAGTAAGAGAGGATATGCTTAATCCTTCTGGGACTAGATATCTTGGGTGAGATGGTACCCAAGTGAAAGGAGTAATGGGAGGGACTTGTTGGAGTGGGACTGGGAGGAAAGGGGGGAGAGGAACTGCAACCGAGGTGTAAAATGAAAAAAAGTGAATTATGAAAAAAATCAACGTGAGATTAGAAGAAAAACTTCAACAAAACAAAAAACATTTTTCAGGCTTCTCACACTTCTGTTTTATTATCTGGTGGGGATGCAGTTCAGTTATTTCCATTAGTTTGTTGCACTTCACTCTTAGAACTGCAGCGCGAGTGTGAATCACCTTCACATGAAAGGACACAATCTTCTAATGTAATTGTCTTCACTTAAAGATGTTTTATTTTTCTTGGAAACTCTGAGCTATGCAATGCACAGAAAATTGCATTTGCAGCTGCTGCTTTACTCAGAGGTCCAGGTTTTGGTATGATTCTGCATTTTTCTAAAGCTGAAAAGTCTGCACTTGGAATTGGGCATCCTCTGTAGTTTATTATCCTCTTTTGTCAAGCACATTGGTGGCACCATATCTGTTGTCTATTCTGATGTCACAGGGATGAAGGAAAGGATTTAGAGTGTGTGCTCCCAGACCTCCAGTGAGAAGACACAAACAGCACACAAGCATGAGAGCATGTGCTCCAAACTTGCTCAGTGCTCATCCCAAGAACAAGAGCCTCTTACCAGAGATAAGGATGAAGATGAGGAAAGTGTCTCAACAGCATTAACCTTCTTGTGGGCAGTTTGGTGTGACTCTCCAGATCTTATGTCACCAGTGGCTTTTTCTAAAGCAATGGTTTCTCACTGCTGTGGGTTTCCTAGGTCCTGTTTCACTTACTGTCTCTACCCTGCACTCCTCTACTCTTCAAAAACACCTGCACTCCAAGTGTCTTAAGTTCTTTTTCTGTTATTATAAAATAACAGAAATATTGACAAAAGCAACTTTGGGAATGAAGGGTTTATTTTAGCTCAGAGTTCAAGGGTGTAGTCTTTCATCATAGGGAAGTCACTATAGCTGGAGCTTGAGGCAACTGGTCACAGTGCATCAGTAGCAAGAAGCAGAGAGTGATTAAAAAGAAAGAGCTTGTTCTAAACTTCCTCTCTTCATCTATACAGTGTAGGATTCTAGCACAGGAAAATGGTGCCAGCTACAATGGATGAATCTTCTCTTTTCAAAAGATCTAGCACAAGCAATCTCCACATAGGCTTGGCTAGAGCGTAATCTCACTGGTGTCCCCAAGGCTTGTTCCATTCAAGTCCAGAACACTAACTGCCACACCCAGTTTGACATTGTAGGATACATGTCCTAGCTCACTGTGTATATTGGTTTATTTTATTTATTATAACAGCACAATAGGCTGAGTAATTTATAATGAAAAGAAGCTTATTTGAGTTCAGACTTTTTGAGGTTGGAAATTACAGGGTTAGGTGTCATCATGTGGGATAAGACCTCAATTTGACAACTCATGACACAAAGTGACGGGGCAACTATAGAAGAACAAACATGATGACTTGCTTTATGATCCCTGCTTTCATGCAGGAGGAGTGTTTTATAGATTAGATTTCCTTTAATAGCTTTAGGTGGCCTGGAACTTAATATGTAGTAAACCAAGCTGTCCTTACCTTTTGAGTATTCTCCTGCACATGCTTCCTGGGATTACAGGACTGTGTTGCCATGTTTGGTTGGTCATGAAGTTTTGTTCAGATAAGCCATATAAAAGCCATCATACACATCTTCTCTCTCTCTGTCTTTCTCTCTCTCTCTCTTTGTATGTGTCTCTGTCTGTCTGTCTGTCTCTGTCTCTCTCTGTGTGTGTGTGTCTCTCTCACACACAAACGCAGTGTAAAATGATCCAGTAATGTATATCTCTAATACAGAACCAAGGACGATGATGCAGAAGAACTGTGTGTTTGAATCCAGCCTGGGCTACATAGTGAGTTTCAGGCTACTATTATTTATACAACACAACCACATCTGAAACAAAACCAAAAAAATCAAAACAAGATAGCCAATCAACCAACCAGCCAACCAATAAACAACAAAAATCTCAAAGGATGAGCATATAGGGCAGTTCTTGGTACGGTTCTTGTAGTGCACGCACAAGGCCTTGGTTTGGGTTTTTCAGCATCAACACAATGACAGACTTGAAGCCACCTTATATGGAATGACATGAACTTTCATTGTAAACATTATGTGTGGTTTAAAAAGTAGCTCAGTACACACCAAGAAAAATCACAATGGAAATGTGATTTTCTAACATGCACTCCTAATGTACACCTATTTTCTGTAAACACAATTCAAAAACAAAAAGCAATCTCTCCTCTTATATACTAATATAAAATAAAATTCCTGAAAACAGTTAAACTGAAACTGAACCGTAGTAATCCTATTTCTTCTGTATACCCTCATAATTACATAGTCATCTCTCCCAACTGGCGGCTTATTTTAGTAAGACTACATTTTAGCTAAAGATGTTGGCAATGTTTTCTCTAAATATATGTTCCTTTATTGTTTCAGTCATCAAACATTATGAAATGTGAACCTGTGACACAGGAAGTGTGGATCATTTCAAAGGCAGGAATGCACAACTCATGTTTCCTGTCTGTCAGTATCAGTTCTCAGCCTACAATTTCTTCTTTTCAGTTTGGTCAAGAGGAAGGGCAGAACTTTAAGAGCTGGTGTATTTTTTCAGAAGGGACACTCCTCTGTGTTTCATTTGGGGTGTCTGAAGGGATACAAGACTGGAAAGGACAACTTGTCTCTTATTGCTTCCCTCCACCTGTGTCACTACCTGGCTGGGCTACAGGTAACAGCTACTTTGATCCTGTCAGATTTCTCAATTACATGATGATACTAGAGAAATGACATTCAGTTACAAATGGCATGCACAACAGTGACACAAATAAGAATGCACACTCAATTGATTAAATTAGAACTGTATTAATTCTGTATGTGAAAATTGGAATTTAGCATTCAAGAAACGTATTTCCTCTTACTATGCTAAGACTTTTGCTATGTGTTATCTAAAAGAGAGCTCAGTAGAATTAATTACTTTGTAATGAATTCAAGTATTTACATAGTTTATTATGCACTTTGTAGAATGCTGTAATAGGGAGTCACATTTTTTCATAGGGAAATGTTTTAGAAAATTTCAATTAACAATGTGTTAGAGGTGGTAGAAATGAGTAGAGTTCTTCAATAATCTTTTAATATTAGGTGTTTATTAGATGCCATCTTCTTTTTTATTGATTTAAGTTTTATTGTATTATGATGAGAAAAGATACATAATTTCAATTTATCTGAATTTGTTAACATTTAAAAACACATTTAAGTAAATAGAATTACAGCACATTTTTCTTTTCCTTTGTACCCCAACTCCTCCCACAGACCCCCTTCAATACTTGCCATACCTTTTGTTTTTTATCATATTATTTAAAATGTATAATATATTGTAACAGTAAAAATGAGTATTATAAAAGTTGTTTGATATAAAACAACAATCAATTGAACAGTCTTATGGAGATGCTTGTCTACAGCACTACTGAAAATACATAGGTTTTTCTCAATATAAATTTTAAATGACTCCAAACATATTAACTGTACGATATTTTAAAATAATATATTACTATCAGCTTTTGAAAAATGAACACAAATAGATAAAGTCTTTTTGTTTGTTTGTTTTGTTTTTAGTAGAGCTTAAAATCTTGGCTCTTACTGTGGTACAAACCAAAAATAAGAACAATTTTTAGACATTGGAGTTCATGGTAATAAGGCTGTACTTCAATGTCCTTCACATCATCAAAGGATTTTACCTCCATAGTAGCTAAGCTAAGAGTTGACAGTTCTACTGCACCAAGGAATAAATTTTAGGCACGATTTTTGTATACAGATTTCCTGCTATGGTCAAAGCTATTTGACTTGAGTGATTGTCTTCATTCTCAACCCACAGGGAACATGTTACGTTCATTTAAGAAATAGTGTGTGTATTAAGATGATCCATCCATAAAGTCATTCACCTACTGTTTCAATGAACAATGGTTCTGCTTGGAGGTCTGCTGTGGCACAGACATTAGGTGAGGGTAAGAATCTGGTTCATTGGCTGTGATGATTTTGGAAAAGCATTCATCTTAGAAAAAGAGTAACTTATAAAATCCTCTTCTTCAAAATTGATACAAAAATTGTAAATGTCAAGCAAGGCATTCAGTCTCACTCTTTGCTGTTCTCTAACAAGCCACCTCCCAAATTAATTGTCTACATTTCTTTTGGCTGAATAAATAATTTTGAAATATGTAAGCTGTTCTGAAAACCATAGTATAGTGTAAAAACATCAAATAAACAATCCTACTAATAGAGAGGCTGAGATAGGAGAAGCATGATTTCAAGACCATTATGTGGTACTCAGCAAGACACTATCCAGGTACAAACAAGCAGAAAGTATATATGGATTGTACAGTATTGGACCTATTTCTCCAATTACCAAAGTAGAGAGACTACTAAATGACAGTTAACAAATTTCTAATTCCTCATAATTTTGAATTTCAATCAATTAGGATATGTTGGTAATATTAATTTTCATATTAAGAGACATTAAAAAGTAATTGTTACTTCCTGTTATTTTTATTGTTAGATTTAGACTTATGTTTTTGTGGGTTTGTTGAAAGATTACTTTCTTGATTCTTCTAGGGTGTAGTTTTGCTCCTTATGTTTGTGTTTTCCATCTATTATCCTTCATAGGGCTGGATTTGTGGAAAGAAATTATGTAAATTTCATTTTGTCATGGAATACCTTGTTTTCTCCATCTATGGTAATTGAGAGTTTTTCTGGGTATAGTAGCCTGGGCTGGCGTTTGTGTTCTCTTAGAGTCTGTATGACAGCTGCCCAGGATCTCCTAGCTTTCATAGTCTCTGGTGAGAAGTCTGGTGTAATTCTGATAGGCATACCTTTACATGGACCTTTTCCTTCTTACTGCTTCTAAAATTCTTTCTTTGTTTAGTGCATTTGGTGTTTTGATTATTATGTGGTGGGAGGAATTTCTTTTCTGGTTCAGTCTATTTGGAATTCTGTAGGCTTCTTGTATGTTCATGGGCATCTCTTTAGGTTAAGGAACTTTTCTTCTACCATTTTGTTGAAGATATTTACTGGCTCTTTAAGTTGGGAGTCTTCACCCTCTTCTGTACCTATTGTCCTTAGATTTGGTCTTCTCATTGTGTTCTGTATTTCCTGGATGTTTTGGGTTAGGATCTTTTTGGTTTTTGCATTTTCTTTGACTGTTGTGTCAATGTTTTCTATGGTATCTTCTGCCCCTGAGATTCTCTCTTCTATCTCTTGTATTCTGTTGGTGATGCTTGCATGTATGACTCCTGATCTCTTTCCTAGGTTTTCTATTTCCATGGTTGTCTCCCTTTGTGGTTCCTTTATTGTTTCTAGCTCCAATTTTAGATCCTGGGTGGTTTTGTTCATTTCCTTTGCCTGTTTGATTGTGTTTTCCTGTAATTCTTTAAGGGATTTTTGTGTTTCCTCTTTAAGGGCTTGAACCTCTTTACCTGTGTTCTGTATTTCTTTGAGGGAGTTATTTGTGTCCTTCTTAAAGTCACCATCATCATCATGAGAAGTGATTTTAGATTTGAATCCTGCTTTTCCAGTGAGATGGTGTGTCCAGGACTTGCTGTGATGGGAGAATTGGGTTCTGATGATTCCAAGTATCTTGGTTTCTGTTGCTTATGTTCTTATGCTTGCCTCCTACCATCTGGTTATCTCTAGTGCTACCTGCCCTGGCTATATCTGACTGGAGCTTGTCCTTCCTGTGATCCTGGTTGTGTGAGAATTCCTCAGTGTCAAGCTGTCTCTGTGATCTTGTGACTCTGTGATCCTGGTCCCATTAGAGCTCCTGGGAGTAGAGATTCTTCTGGGTATTATGGGACTGGCTGCAGAGTTTGTACCCAATGTCTGCTCAGGGCACTGGCTCAGACAGACTGGCAGTATCCTGACCCAAAGAATGGCAGAGTTCCTCATGCCTGTGTTCTGCTGGTCCCAGTTACCCCTTGTGTTGGGTATAGATGTTGTGTCCTCCTCATCTCAGATACTATGATCCTGGGTGTGTTAAATCTCCTGGGAGTGGAGCTTCCTCTGAGTGTTGTGGGACTAGCTTTAGAGTTTGTGCCCAAGGTCTGCTCAGGACACCAGCCCAGACAGACCAGAAGGAACCCATGCCACTGTCCTGCTTGTTCCAGTTACTCCCGGTGTTGGGACAGATGTTGTTTCCTCCTCATCTCTGATCCTATGATCCTGAGGGATACCATCTTCAAATACTCATTAATGGAAGAAGCAATGTAAAGTATAGATATTTATTACCTGATCGTTTTTGTATTGATTGCTATCATCATGCTGAATAATTTGTGTATATTAATCATGCCTATTTTTAAATTTTCTTTTTCTTGTTTTACTTTCTATTGTTCTATCTGTCTTTTTTGTTTGTTTGTTTGTTTGTTTGTTTTGAGACCGTGTAGGCCAGGATGTCCTGAATTTCCTTATGTAGATTCTGTTAGACTTGAGTCATGGAGATAATCCTGCCTCTGGATCCTGAGTTCTGGAACTTATGTCATGTACCACAATGCCTAGAGATAAATTTTACTTTAATAGAAAATTAAGCTCCTCTAGCAACATCATAGAGTAGATCATTATTTCTGAAATGTTCATTTTTTATGGAGTCATTTGGCATTAAATTCAAGTGTTTGAGCATTAACCCATAAGTAAAACTCAGAAGAAACCTTATCTCTAAAAAAATGCTATTGTGAATATTTTCACATCCAGCTACTAGACTAATGAACTAGAGGTCATGTGACAATCTTTATCAGAGTTTTTCAAATGTGTATCTCCTTTGATTATACTACTTCATGCAGAAAATGTCTTTCTAAGTATGTTCTAAAATATATGCCATGTAGTAAATGTTCAATGTAGGGCATCACCTGATTACTTAATTCATGCTATATAGGTGTGATTAATAATTATATGTGGCTTTAAAAATTCTGTTGATCAGTATTTATAAAACATGGAATTGCTTATTAGTTATTATAAAAGATCATTTGAAAACATGGTATAAAATTTTGTGGTAGTGTCATCCCTTGTTCTTGAGACCCCACCACCATCCCCCAAAAGATCATCAGAGACTACAACTCTGATGTAAGCCCATGAGAGTCTTTATTCAAGTTCAGACTTGTCACAAAGTTCCCTGATAAAACAGATTAGGGTTAGTGATGCTTAGGTCTAGGGGCTTAGGGTTTATGCAGGGAAAAATTTATAAGTAGAGGGCTTTTAGGCCTGGTTTTATGTAATTGGGTAAATGGGTAAAGGAATGTTAACCTTTAAACTGATTGGTGCATAGGATTTGTTCAAGCCACAGGGAGAGATCACACATCTAAAAGGGGAATCTTGACTTGGGAATGATGCATGTTTTCCTTTTTTTTTTTTTTTATAATTTTTTTTATATTTTTTTTATTTTAAAACTTTATTTCTGCAAAGCCAATCAAGGAGTTTTGGAAGGAAAAAGTGTAAAAGTTATCCTTGCATATTTGGGAACTTGAGCAAGCACTTAAAAGTTTGAGAAAATGACAGATGAATCAAAAGGCAATACCCATCAATGTGTGTTTTAAAATAATAATGTCCGTTCTTAAGCAACATTCCTTATTTTCCCCTAATAGCTACAATATGATATAGTGTGCAACAGCTCACTTGAAAGTGCTAGAATCAGAGGGTAAAGAATGCCAGAAGCCATCCCACTTACATTTCCTACTATACAATGCCTTTTTGGCGCTTGACAAATCAAGCATTCATGTAGCAATACATTCAATAGGAACAATTCATACTTTGGGTTTAATATCCTTGCCCCTCCAGTTCCAAGGTCATGACATCTGACTCTTCATCACTGTATTTTCAGCCATCTGCCATATCTGCATGAAATTATCTTCAGACACAGAGCAAATGACCCAAAGTTCATTGGGATTCCAACTGAAGTCAGAAATCTTGGCAGTCTGTCCTCCATGAATAAACAGGAGCTCTGGAGGGCCATCTTCTGCTGATTGTTCTTCTCCAATTTTACTTAAATCCCACACATTCAGGTGGCGATCAGTACCACTTGAAGCCAGAATAGTTTCATTATGTGGAGATCAGTGGACCTGGAAAATTTCATCCTTATGCGATTCGAAGGTGTGGAGTTTTAGTTTCAGATTATACAGCAGGTCCCATAAAGCTACAGTCTTATCTGCAGAGCCACTTGCCAGAATGAACTCACTGTAGGGATTGAATGAGAGGCAGTTGACCTCAGCAGTGTGTACATCCACCAAATGGCTTGGCTTAGAAGTGGTGTTGGATCTGGTGTCCCATATCGTAAGTTTCTGATCATCAACAACAGATCCAAACAAGGACTCATGCAGCAGATGCCAGGCCACATCCTCTACAACAGCTGAGTGTCCAGTAAAGATCGCTTTAGCATTCACACTTTTGCCTTCCTTTGGTCCTGCATTTTTTTTTTTTTTTGTCATCTTTTTTTTTTTTTTTTTTTTTTTTAGATAATTTCTTTATTTACATGTAAATTTTCCCTTTCCCAGGTTCCCCTCCAACAAACAAACAAACAAACAAACAAAAACAACAAGAACAAACTTCTTTTGCCTCCCCCCTCCCCATGCCTGCCACCCCACCCTTTCCCACTTATTGGACCTGGCATTCCCCTACACTGGGGCACAGAACCTTCACAAGGCCGAGGTCCTTTCCTCCTACTGATGATCAAATTTGCAGTCCTCTACTATACTCATGCTGCCAGAACATTCAGTCCCACCCTGTATAGTCCTTGATTGGTGGTTGGGTCCCTGGGAGTTCTGAGGGTACTAGTTAGTAATTGTTGTTCATCCTAAGGGGCTGCAA
>JADRCD010160119.1:0-13702 GCA_019843815.1 Montemys delectorum | reverse complement strand
TGGTTTTTTGAGACAGGGTTTCTCTGTGTAGCCCTGGCTGTCCTGGAGCTCACTCTGTAGACCATGCTGGCCTCGAACTCAGAAATCCGCCTGCCTCTGCCTCCCAAGTGCTGGGATTAAAGACATACGCCACCACTCCTGGCTAGGGGTGATGTTTTTAAGAAGCTAAAGCTCTATCTAGGCCATAAATTCACTTTCAACAGACATCTAAAGAGCTCTTTGCTATTGATTGTGAACCAGAAGAAAAATAATAATACACAGGATACTAAAAGAGATCATGGTAAAGATCTTGCACAGAGAATCTCCCATGGCAAATCTTCTTCCACATTTGTATGCAGAATGGCAATCTTGTATCCAGAATTTTGTCTTGTTATCAGGTACTGTCTATTTTTATAAGAAGCTGAACTCATATAAGGAAGAACTTACTCAAGTGATGCTCTGTCAAATCAGCCCAACTAAATCACCATGGTAAAATCCGACATTCAGCCAGCTCAATCAGCTTTTCACAGCCCAAGCTCAAACATAAGCAACCAACCATTCATCTCCAGACCAGTGGAGAGCCGCTAATCTAAAGAACAACAAAGAAATCCAATAAATAACTTGGAGAACATTGAGATTGGGCAAAATGACAAAACTCTTTGAAGCTATCATTACAAACTGAAAAATAAGAGTATATGTTATAACCATGACAAAAGAATGGAAAGGAAAGTATGACTCAAAGAAGCAGGGGAGAGGAGAAAGTATGGGCGCTGTTTTGGTATTTCTAATGCAATCAAATTTACACTTCCTTTAAAAAAATCAAATACTTCATAAATGGAAGAAAATATTAGAATGGTTGTAGGATGAATGGTATAGAATGTTGCTGAAAGAACTTCTATGTATCTAGAGAATGTGTAGTTTCATAGATTATAAAATTTAATATATTACATCATTCAAAGTTGATGTCCATATTTTATAAAGTTACTATCAAAATCATAAGAAGAATTACTGGTTTTATAGTTATAGGCAAGATTATGTATTGAATTACATGGAAAACCAAAGATCCTTAGCAACTATAACACTTTAAAATAAGAAAGAAGGAAGGAAGGATTTCAAAACTAACAAGTTATCTAAAATAATCAAATTATGTGATATTAGTAAATGGGCAGTTGCATCAATCAATAGAACAGAATAGAGAAGCCCACCGTAAATCTATATATAAATATTCCGAGTAGATTTGAGGGAATGGAAAATCAATCAAGTGAAGCAGTGATATTTATTTCAGTAGAAAAGTCAGCTTTTCTTTTTTTTAATTTTTATTTATTTATTTTATGTGTATGAATACACTGTAGCTGTACAGATGGCTGTGAGTCATCATGTGGCTGCTGGGAATTGAACTCAGGATGGCCTTGCTTACTCCTGCCCCACTCGCTCTGGTGTAATACACTGTAGCTGTCTTCAGACGCACCAGAAGAGGGCATCGGATCTCTTTACGGGTGGTTGTGAGCCACCATGTGGTTGCTGGGATCCAAACTCAGGACCTTCGGAAGAGCAGTCAGTGCTCTTACCCACTGAGCCATCTCGCCAGCCTGAAAAGTCAGATTTTTCAACAGTGGTACTGAAGCAATTGAAAATCCATGAACTTAAATGACTAACTAAATAAACAAAATTTCTGCTCAAGCTTCTCACTTGTGTAAAATCCCCAAAACTGATTACAGATATATTCCATAAACTAAAGTTATAGTCAGAAAAAATTAAGAGTAAGTCTTAACTGTCTAGCATTAAGCAAGAAAATCTTTTTTGAGAAAATAATATCTTTAACTGAATAAATGAAAAACAAAATGGCAAAAGATGAAAATTTAAAGAAAATTAATAAAAAAATAAATTTAGATGTTCTGAATTTATTTATGTTCTGTACAAGAATATAAATATAAGGGATAGTTTTAAAAGTTGAAAACCCAATTGAGAAAAATGTAGAGAGAATATCTTATGTCTGTATGGATGTGGCACCTGTCAATAATAAAACTAATGGCCTATGGCTTAGGCAGAATTTAGAAGGTGGGACATCTGGAAGGCAGAAAGAATTCTGTGATGGAGCCAGGACAGAGCCATGTGCAGGAACATTCACCCAGGAATATGTGAGGAGGCATTGCCTGAGCACAGGTAACCATCCACGTGGTAGAATGTAGATTAAGATAAATAGGTTAAGTTATGAGTCTAGTCAAAGAATAGCCTAGGTATATGGCCAAGTCTGAGGTTTATTTCTGGGAAAATGGGACTGGGAGGAAGAGTGGGGCTTAAATCTCCAAAAGAACTGCTTTGGAGAAATAGAAATAATTATGAAAAAAAAGTCCTTCAGAAAAATTATGTACAAATTTGGCCTGGATGGTCCGGGATAATCACTTGAGCACTGAAGCCAGCTGCCTCCATTGGTAGCTCATTTTTGCTTTCATCAGTAATGTCTTACTATGTCTAACCAAGTCTTACTATGGATTGTCACATAGCTCACATAGCATACAAGTTTGCAGAGCTTAAAGAAAAGATTGATTGCCATTCCAATAAGAAGCTAGAAAACATCCCTAAAGTCTTGAAGTCTAGAGATGCAGCCATTGTTGATATGGTCCACCGCAAGCCCATGTATATTGAGAGCATCACTATCTTCCAACGGGTCATTTTGCTGTTTGTGACATGAAGCTGACAGTTGCTCTGGGTGTCTTTAAAGGTATGAACAAGAAGACTGCTAGAACTGGCTGTCACCAAGTTTACCCAGAAATCTCAGGAAGCTAAATGAATCCATGATACCTGACACCCCAGTCTTAATTTGTGGTAGACAAATGGCTCAGAACTGTTTGTCTCAATTAGCTATTCAAGTTTAATATTAAAAGACTAGTTAATGATAACAATGCATCGTAAGACCTTCAGAAGTAAGGGAGAATGCTTGTGGAGTTCGTGTGTGTGTGTGTGTGTGTGTATGTGTGTTTTACATTTTCAAAATTAGTAATTTTTAATAGAAACAACTTGACGAAAGTTCTGTCACAGAATTTTTGGACCCACTAAAACAAGTTTAAGGAGAAAATAAGAAAAAGAAAAAGCATGTAACTGAAGACCATAAGTTCTCAATCAAGGTACACAGTCATGGCTAGAAAGAAGATGCATATGCTCTGCTGTTATAGAGGACTCGGGTTCCCAGAGATCCACAACTCTCTGCTGATATCTGTGAGTATCAGGTACGCATGTTTTTACGCTACATGCAGGCAAAATTACATAGCATAAGATAAAAAGAAATATTTTTAAAAGAGTATACTGGTGCCCAGCCCAATGAAAAATATAGATTCATGCCAAAAATATCATCATATGTTTAAAATTTCTATACACTAAAAGTAGATTCTAGGTTTTTATCAAGCGAAATATCATATACATTTTCATTTTACATTATGTGGATGCCAAATGAATCATTTATTTAAATGCTACACACCAAATAAGTATTTTTATGTTAGCTTCCCTACTGCATTTTAGCATTGGTACACCTAAGTTCTTTCTAAATAATCTGAACACAGGGAATTAAAGAATTTTGTTTTATAAAGCAAAATTAAAGCAAAATCTTTGTAGTCTTAGCAATTACATTTAGATTTATAGTTACTTAATAAAGATCTAAATAAATAAGATAATTCTCTTCATGGTGCTTTAGAGTTTTCTGTGTACAATTTTGCCTATTACTAGATAAAGTTATTCTAACATGGGACTGGAGAGATAGGTCAACATTTAAGAGCATTTACTACTCTTGTAAAAGACTCAGATTTGGTTCCCAGCACACACTTCAAGAAGTTCACCCATTGCCTTTAGCTCCAGTTCCTGGGAATCTGTCACGTTCTCCTTGCCTCTAGTGACACTGCATGCAAATGTTGCACATACCGATAATTAGGGAGGCATATATACACAAATAATTTTTAAAGATATTAAAAGATATTCCAATATGAACTCAAAGTATATATATGTGTGGTTTTAAATATAAAGTTTGAACATCTGAAAAGATATCTAAGAATATCATGTGTACAAAAACTATTTATCCAAAGAAATCATTACAAAATAAATTATAAACCCGAACTTAGAATGATTTCCAAACATATATGCCAAAGCTCCTATCTCCACAGTATTAAAATAACAAGTTTTTTTAAAAAATGATAAAAAATAGACTATTTAGATGAACAGTCCCCAAAGGAAATCATTAGATATTAAAAAAATAAAAATTATTCTTTTTGTTTTTGTTTGTTTATTTGTTTGTTTGGTTTTTGGAGGGGAAACTGGGAAAGGAGAAATTTACATGTAAATAAAGAAAATACCTAATTAAAAAAAAGAAAAATAAATAAATAAAAATTAATACAATAATGAAATGCCACTATAAACCCATAGAAGTACTGAAATTAAATATATTGCCCACATCAAGTATTGACCAAGATGTAAAAGTAATGTTCAAAGAAACATATATCTACATAAGCTAAAATATCTAATATGCAATATATTATATATAATATGTTTATGATATAATATTATATATAATACGATTATATACTATATAACAATATAGTATATATACTATATAATTATATATATTATATTCATATAGTATACATACTATATAAGTGTATATATTAGTAGCCTAGCAGCTTTGTGAAGTCTAACTGACTCTGAACAATGTTGTGTGTATATATTTCCCATACAATAATATCCACAGACCATTATTTACAATCTAATTTTCTTTCGATGGCTTTTTTTACTACATCCATGGGGATTATAACAGCTTTTACTAGATTTATCTTCTGTCTAGGAGGAAAGTAAATACAATCACATATATGCATGTACTGTTCTTATAACTTTATATTTTTTCAAATTATATTTTTCAAACTCTTCCTTGCAGAGAGGCAGATTTTTGATATTAATACCCAGAAACTGTCCTCAATGAATCCTTCTAACAATTGTTGTACTTTTTTATTTCTGTATTGGGCAGGGTAGAGATTTCCACACTGACAATTGTACATTTTATGAATACTAACAAAGATTACTCCCTCCTCTAAAATCTTGTTTCCTGTGCAGGTTTGGACTGCTGTCATAATGTGAGTTAGAAGCCATGCTGGCAGGAAGTCTTGTTTTGCTGTGACATCGTACTCAGTAAGTCAACAGCATCTCCAGACTCAAGGTAGCGTTTGCTTTAGGTTTTATATAGGTAAATTTTATGAACTTAGAGATCTTCTATCCTACTTCTGAAACTCTAAACATTTTAACAATAAGAATGGTTAATTTTCTTGAATGCTTTTACAGTTTCTATTGAGATGATCATAGGTTTTTCTGATTTAAACTTTTAGTGTGATAAATTTCATTAATCAATTTTATAACATTAAAACATCATTGTATTATTAAAAGAACCCCAGAATGGTCATGATTGATTGTTGCATTCTCCTGCACTTAAGTGCTAAAATTGTGAATAAAATATTTCCATTTGTGCACATGAACTAAACTGATCTTCTTAGAGTTTGCTATTAAGTATTTATTCTGGGCAAGTATGGTGGTGGTACACGCCTTTTATCCCAGCATTTGAAGACAGAGATAGGTGAGTTTCTCTGAATTACATGCCAGTATTGTCTACGTATAGCAAATTCTAGGCCAGCCAAGGCTATATAGTAAAACAAGTTTGGTCTGGAACATTTGCTTTCCTTCTAGTCTGTGGATGATTTCATATAAGATAAACATTTTTCTTATATTCTCTTCCTAGAAACATTTTCCTTTATTAATCTAAGGATTTTAAGGTGATTCAAGTTGTTTATTCTTGTCATTTTATAAGATATGTATTTTAACCATTCTAGTTTAAGTTTCGAAACTTGTTAGCCTAAAGTTGTTGTTTTCGCTTTTGAATACTGTATTCGGTCAATGCTTTTGGTTAAGATGGATAAGGGGAAGCTACCTCCCTGTGACAACGCTAAGTACCAGGAAGAATAACTCGGAGGGTAAGAAGGAAAGAAGAAAGAATAAGCTAAACTGGCTATGGTAGCACATGTCTGTAACCCCAACATAATGGAAGCTGAGACAGAATTGTCACAAGCTCAAGGCTAGCCTAATCTAAAAATTGTGTTCCAGGCCATCTAGTGCCACCCTGCTTCAAAAGAGCAAGATGATGATAATCATGGTGATAGTCATGGTGATGGTGATGGCCGTCGTGGTCATAGTCATGATCATGGTCATGATGGTGATGATGGGGATAATGGTGATGATGGTGATAATGGTGATGATGGTGGTGGTGGTGATGGTGATGATGGTGATGGTGATGGTGATGGTGATGGTGATGATGATGAATAAATAAATGAACTATTCTCAAGAGAGAAAGCAGAAATAGTTTGGAAAAGGAGGAGTAGGATGGCTGAAAATTGATGAAAAAACAGACAGCACACAGAGAAGCAGCCTAGCAGAGTACAGCTCCTGTCCCGTGAGGTCTCACAAAATGGAAAGAAGCAGATCATTCATTTAAAAGGTAAACAAGTTGGTCCTGTCTTGAATACTATTTCTCAGCTCTATAAGTCAATTTATTAATTGTTTCCTATATCTAACCTTCTATTTTTAACCTTTCTAGTCATTTTCCTTTTCAGTTATCACTTATATTCCTAGTATTGGGGCTGGAGAGACAGTCAGCTCAGGTAAGATCACTGGGTCCTCTTTCAGTTGCTGACTGGTTTCCCGGCACTCATATGGAGATTCACAATTGTCTGAAATTCCAGTTCCGGGGGATAGGGCACCCACTTCTGGTTTCTTTGAACAATAGGCAGAGATATGATACATAAATATACATGCAGACAAACGACACCTACACATTAAAAATTACTTAATTTTTAAAAGCACATACTGCTGTTGTAAAGGACCTGAGTTTGGTCTTTAGCACTAACATGGGCTGCCCCTTATATTTCGAGTATTTTCTCTGAACCTGTTTGCCAGCTATTTCATCCTTGTTCAAATTCTCATGTCTTCCTTTAAATATATTAAACATGCCTATTTTAATAAAAATCTGTATTTGGCAGTTCTAACATCTAATTTGGGACAGGTTTGTTTCTGTTGGCAATTGCCCATGACAACTTCTATGTTTATAACCTATTTTTATTAGATTGTAGTTGCCACTGTTTTCTCTGTAAGGTGACTCTTAGGCCTTGTTTCAGAATTTATTTTTCTAAGAAGTACTGCCATTTGTTTCTCTTAGATACCGCAGGGCACTATAGACACCGCATGCTAAATTTAAAGTTGCTGCTTACAGATTTTCAAGCATCAAAACAATAGAAATTCAGACTCCAGTCCAGGTGGGAGCTGGCAAAGGGATGCTAGTTAAACTTCACTGAAGCCAGTGTTGAAGGAAAGTGCTCTTTTCTGCTTTCCTCGGGCTACAGAGAAATGATTTCCAATCTAATGTCCCACCTTAAGGAGCAGACCCTTCCCACTCAGACTTCTTCAAGGCAAACATGAGTCCCATGATGCCAGGAACCTCTGTCTAGGCTCTGCCCTGGACTCACACTGACTTTGTTGCTGGCTCATTTGATTTCTCTGCTTTGCAGCTGAGAGTTTTAGCATCATTGGTCCATCCCAGTTGCACAAAAAGGAGCCTGGAATGTTTAGTTTTTGTCGTATCCTGTTGTAAGGAAGTCTTGAACCCAAATCATCTGAACTGCTTTCCTGAATTACACACTGCATTTAAGCAGAATTTAAATATCTGTTCTAGAGAGCCTGTTGATTTTAGATTTGATATTGTTGACTCTGAGGTAAATTTACCATATCATATTGGTTTTTTCTTCATCTTGATCTCATGAGTTGAATGCAAACAGCTTTTACTGTAATATTATAGAACAAGTTCTCATATACATATACATATATATACATGTATATATGTATATATACATATATATACATATATACATGTATATATATATGTATATATATGTATATATACATATATATATGTGCACACAAATGTACATACACTGTCTCACAAAAAAAAAAGAAAAGAAAAAGAAAAGAAAAAAGTTCTAACCAGTTCATCTAAAGAGGATGATTCTTGCTGGGCGGTGGTGGCACATGCCTTTAATCCCAGCACTTGGGAGGCAGAGGCCGGACTGGGCTACAGAGTGAGTTCCAGGACAGCCAGGGCTATACAGAGAAACCCTGTCTCGAAAAAAAGAAGAGGATGATTCTTTTTTATATACTTAATTTTATTTTTTTACTTATTCATTTACATCCCACTCACTCCTCCCTCTGTCATCCCCTCCCACAATCCCTCCCGCATCCCCCATCCCCTTATCCTCTGAGCAGGTGAGCCCCACCTAGATATCCTTCCACCAACAGGATGATTCTTATGCATTGTATTTTTCAAAAGAGAATGGAGTAAGGTTTCGTACTATATCCTACTATAGTTAATACACAGAACCTAGAGGTTATCCATGTTGACAAAGGATTTCTAGAGAATGAGTTAAATCATCCTTAACCTTTACTGTAGGTGGTAACAGAGTTTAGCAACTACATTGAGTATTATATATATATGCATATATATGCATAAACCTACATCTATACCTATATAGATAGATAGATAGATAGATAGATAGATAGATAGATAGATAGATAGGCAGATAGATTATAGAGATATAGAGATATAAATATATCCTCTCTTTGATACAATTTTTTCCTCCAAAATTGTGACTGATGGGATGTCATCAATCCTTTATGCATCCTGGTTGTGTGTGCTACTTGCTACCCTCCTCCCTTACATACAAACCTACCACTGGGGAGCAATCCCTAATTTCTGCACATTTTAAAATCTGCTTACGTGTTGCTCCATGATTGTTATGAAGTGATTTCTATGTGTAGTTGTATCTCCTTCCAGTGTGCTATGCACCTCTGGAAACAGGATTACAGTCCCTGCTCATCTTTCATCTGAACCCTCTAGTCTTTGGGGAGACCAGTGGTTCCTTGTTGGCAATACTTGTCAATTTTGAGTAAGGTTGAGAGGTCAGGAAGGAGACACATTTTAAAAACCCCTTTGGCTGAAGAATCATTTCTTACATGGAATTCCAGTTCCCATGGCAGACCACTTCTAGTGCAGCAATGGATGCTACTGACCACCTGTTCTCCCCTTCTCCACTAGGACATATCTCAAAATCTACTCTCAGTCTCATTTGGCAGTGGCCAAGTTAAGGTAGCAAAAATACTTAAGATGGTTAGATAACTCTCTCTACTACTAATGCACTGATAATGTGCTCAATGCTTAAGAAACAAATTCTGCATTTCATGGTTCTCCATTACAAAGATCAGACCTTATTGGAAAGCATGATAGGACTTAGGCTCAAGCACAAAACATGGTGAAAACTCCTTGATTCAGTCTTGACTGCCATTAGTTATTTGTTTATATTGAAGTTTACTTGCACTTGGCTTTTGTTTAAACTGTAGGGAGTGTTTCTTCCTGCACATGAAATCACACAAGTCCTCATCCCCATCTCTAACCATAGCTAAAGAGCTCTAGCATCCCTCAGCATACCTTGTTTAATGAAGAATCGTTTTGTGTTTGGAAAGTGGTGTTTGGGTGTGGTCTAATCCTATGTTCAGACAGGTGTGCCCCTGGGTGTGTGGATCTATGTTCAAAACTCCAAGGGAGATGCATCAGAAAAGTATTTACTACAGATCTGGCAAACTTCCAAAAGGATATGTAGAGATTATGAGTTCTTTCTGTGTAACAGACCAATTTTTGTTTGGAACATTTTACAAGGTACCCTATTGAGTTAGAGGGTGGGCTCTTTCTGTAATCTCCCCTGTTTAAACCATCCCTCTACTCTAACTCTAAGTCTACAGTCAGACTTTCCCTTTGTGTGCTGTCTACTCTAAGTTCAATGGCTAATGGCTCTCTCTGGTGAGTCTGCCACCTGTCATTATTGGACCATGAGGAGCAGGTTCACATGATTATGGGTTAAAGAGGCAAAAAGAGAAAGATAGCCTTTGGTGGCTGACCACACCGAGCTGGGCTGTCAGTTGTCACAGGTTCTGCTGACCATCCCCAGACTTGTGATATACCAATGTGAAACAAAGCCAGCCCGTGACTGTGGTAGAGGGAGCAGAAAACAAGATAGCCACAAAACATACCTGAGCACATATGCAAAAGAACACTGGTACACACCAAAGAATAGCCACCATGCCAGTTTCATGGTGAAGTCTGACGTCAGCTCTGGTCTACTCCACCTGGCTGCCATTTATCACTTATTTATTTATTTGTAATTTTGTTTTTGCTCTATCTATCTCTGTCTGTGCACATATGTGTGTGTGTGTGTGTGTGTGTGTGTGTTATTATGTGTGGCGGATGTATGGGTGATCACTATGTCCTCACGAAGACCAGAGGAGAGATCCTTCAGTGACAACTTTTTCTTGGTTGGCCTTATTCCCTTGAAATAGGAATAGGTCTCACTAAACCTATAGCTACACTAGCATCCAACGGGACCAACTGTCCTCTACTCCCACAGCTCTGGAGTTAAGAACACATGTAAAAATACCTGGCATTTTGTATGCAGAACTATCTCCAGCTCCCTTATTTGGGTTTTGTTAAAAACACGATATTACAGATGTTGCTCAGACCAACCTTAAACTCAACTTGTAGAACAATCTGGCCTTGAACCCCTTCTACCCCAGACTATTTAAATGGGGAATTACAGCTATGTTTGGCCATGCCCAATTAAAGTCTCTTTATTACAACACCAAGAGGGAGGAGAAGGAGGAGGAGGAAGAGGAAGAGGAAGAAGAGGAGGAGGAGATGGAGACGGAGACAGAGACGGAGACAGAGAAGAGGAAAAAGCAGCTAAAAAGCCCTTCTAGCACCTCGCTGGTACTCTCTGTGGCTCTTCAAGTTATGTCTCCTTTACTGTTGCCATGTGAGTGATTAAGACTTGTTCTACTACAGGTTGTCTTTAGTGGCCTCTGGCTAGGGTGTTAACAAATCTATCATTCTCATTTAGATTCTTTAATATGAGGATAATAGAGGTTTCCCCATAAGCTCATCAAAGAAGCAAATGTGCCTTTCAATTTAATAATTTGATTTGAGACTGTATTCTAATCTCAAAAAAAGTATCCTTTGGTTGAAACTTGGGCCCTGCCCTTTGTGGATTATGATAATAGTATCGGTGGTGTACTTAGAAAGGATTAAGATTTTTCACTCTTTCCCCTTTAGAGTTACTACTACACTGAAAGACTCTTTTAGAAAGTCAACAACGTTATTAATATGCATTCCTGTTAATTCCTCTTGGACCCTCATCTGCATACTACTTGGCTCTGCCAGAGGTAAAAGGTTATGTTCCAATCCATCTCACCACCCAGTGAAGCTGAACTCACTAGCATTTCTCTTTTAACAGGATTATTTTCAAATGTTGACTATTAGCCAAAAATCTCATTACAATTTTGACCAATCCGGGGAGTAAGCCTCTTCCTAATACTGTTTGCGGGCTTGTCATTCGGAGCCAGGCACCCCCATGGCAGTGTTAATATTGTTTGAAAAGCACAAATGAAGAGTTCCTGGCTGAAAAATTTCCTTCCCACTACCAGACTGCCGCTGGGGACAGAAAGAAATTAACATTTACTGAGTTTCTTCCAAATGTGAAGCATGCTCATAAAGATTCACTCATTTAATCCCCACAGCAAGTCAGAAGATGGGTAGTGTTAAAAAAGTTAACACACATGACTCCTCTAAGACAGGCTGTTTCTCTGAACATCTGAGACTGTCTTTATTTGTTTTCTATAGGATAGGTCAATAGTAGACCCACTGTGAGACTCTATAAAAGGTCAGTTGAATAAATGAGGCTTGAAAAGGTTAGGAAAATTGCTTGTGGTTAAAAAAATATTTCCTAAGAAGTAGTGCAAAGATCTAAACCACATTCTAAGTCTAAATTTTTAATATGTATTAAAAATCCTAAGTTCTGTCTCTTGTAGTAGAGCCATCAGTATGGAGATTTCTCAAACATTCAAAATAGAAACACCACACAAAGAGCAGTAATACTCCTGGGTACATACCCAAAGGACTCATTCAACATACCACAAAAATACTTGCAATCACAAAGTTGTTATATTATTCACAATCGCTAGGAAATGAAAATGACCTATATGTCCATTCTTCAATAGTAGAATGAATAAAGAAAAATGGTACATATACACAACTGCATTTTATTTATCTAGAAGTAAAGATGAAATTTCCGGGGTGGGGGGGAAATGGGTGGAATTGGAAATGATATTAAGTAAAGTAAGCTAGACTCAAAAAGACAAATTACTTTTTATTCTCTGACATACAACGCACATATTTCACTTTATACATATCTTATGAATGTGCATGCATGTTTGTGTGTATGTGTGTATGTGCACATGTGCATGCATGCCTGCAATGCATCTAACAAGTAGATCACAAAGAGACCATAAAAGATAATGTGAGTACATTTAGGAGAAGAAATAGGATAAGCAAGATGAGATAGAAATGATGAAAAGAAAATGAATTAGGACAAACTATAATCACACACACACACACACACACACACACACAAAATGTGCTACTTTGTATAAATTAACATTAAAATGAATACATATACAGCACTTGATAGATATTGTGCAGTTCACTACTGGAGACTGCATAATGATATAATTACAAACTTGGTAAAGAAGAGAAATTCATGGCTGTAGTCTCCCTTTCAAGGACTCTGTTTTTCTCATCCTATCCCTTCTCTTCTGCTTACTCGTAATCCTATTGGAATTCTCTTGTTTATTACAGAAAACCCAAAGACATACACCACTGTCTTAGAGTTTCCCTTGCTGTTATAAAACACCATGACCAAAAGCAACTTGAGGAAGAGAGAGTTATTTCTCTTACAGCCTTCAGGCCATCATCCAAGGAAATAAGGGCAAGAACTTAAGGCAGGCCCCTGTAAGCAGAAACTTATGCAGAGGTCATAGCGCTGGGTGGCTTTCTAGCTTGCTCTCTTATAGCACTCATGATCAACAACTCAGGGCTGGCTTCTGTTCACAGTAAGTTGGTCTCTCCAACATCAGTCATTAAGGCTTAACAACATTATGCCTGTGTTGTGAGGTGCAACACAGACTTTCCCACAGGCCAATCTAGTGGATGTATTTTCCCAAATGAGGTTCCCTCTTCTCAAATGATGCTAGCTTATGTGAAGTTGACATAAAACTAACCAGCACAAACATAAGGTTCTTATATTAAAGTCTAAAATCATGTTTACTCACTTAAACTGAAACTTTAGGAAAGCCTTCATTCCCTATGAGAGCTAAGTATTGTAGGCATTTATTTATATTAGACTGTTACTGTAATAAAATAGCTGAAGTTGGGTATGTTATATGAAAGATATTTAGCTCACAGTTCTGGAAGGCCAAATTGATGTTACTGATTCCTGCTGCTTTGCTCTGCTAAGGGTCTCATGATATCTGGCATCACAATGGCATGGTTCATGAGAGAATGTATGCAAATGAAGGCAACAAAGTGAGCAAGAAAGCCACAAAGAAGAAGAGAATCATCTTATTCTTTTATAATAAGCTACTTTCTGGGTATGTAGCTTGATTGTAGAGCGCTTGCCTACCATGCAAAGGGTCTTGAGTTTTTAATACAGAAGAAAGAATGAAAGAAAGAAAGAAAGAAAGAAAGAAAGAAAGAAAGAAAGAAAGAAAG
>JADRCD010160118.1:0-13794 GCA_019843815.1 Montemys delectorum | reverse complement strand
CACACTAAGAAAACAAAAATATTGGCTGTTTTCCCTCATTCAAATTTAAAACACCTTGTATGTACTAGACATTAACTTATAGGGCTATATATGGAAATGTGTGCTTTCCTACTTTAAGGGGCCTAAAGGCTAGTAGAGGAGATAAATGCTTAAATAACTGAATGCAGGTCATGGCTGTCACTGATACTATAGTGAGAGTAAGTATCGGATGCTGGGATAGTCACCGGCTAGGTTCTAGGAAAGCAGGCAGAGCAGAAGACAAGAGGAAGACCCTCCAGGAAAAAGTGAGATATATGGACAATACTGATAACTACAGTTGTATAGGCAGAGTCTAAGTGTGATGTTTGTTTAATGTGTCCACGGGGTGAACTTAACTACTACATCAACTAGAATTTCCTTCCTTGATTTTCCACTAAGTAGAGCTACATAGATTTGATGAATGAATTCAAGACATAAAGAGGCAGAACAGAACAAGGATCTATTGCACAGTTCAAGGGTGCTGCTGGGTGGCTGGTCCATTCCAACAGCCTAAGGCAGGTGCTGTGTAGCCAGCTTTCCTCCCTTTCCTCAGTACCACTCTGTGCCTTGAAGGACATGTGTTTAGGTCCAAGATGCAGGGCCCTGGCTTCTACATGATAATCCTGTCACTGAGGTTATTGGCACAAAGGGTCAGCACAGGGGTTAGTCCATGTTGTGAGGTTTCAACCTGTGTTTATGGGCTCTCCTGTAATAATGAGTTTCCTTACCAACTACTTCCTTTAGAGAGATGATCATTAGCAGCCCATGAGGAAACTTTAGCATCATAAAGGCCACTTCATCAGTTCCCATGGTTTTGTGACATGGCAATAAATCTTAAAACATACAAATACGTGCATGTCTCTTACAAGCTTCCCTTCTCTCCTGAGCCCTGAGAGCATAGAATTCTGTACCTCAACTGTGTATTGCTGAAATAAACACCTGAAAATGTAGGACTAGGCACTGGATAGAGGCGGAAAGCATTCTAAGAAACACAAAAGAGAAAGAGATAGTAGACCTTAAGAATATTGCCAGGAGAGACTCAGAAGGGACTGAGGGTCATACTCCAGACAGTAGAGCTTAGTAGGTCCTGCGTACAGGGACACAAAGCTCTGCCATTTTTCCATATGTGTAAGGGAATATACAGCTTCAATGATATAAACCTGGCTACCCAGCTATTGTAATTAGCTAAATGTTGACAGGATCACCAGGCTTCTTCCTTCTCCTTATGATGTAAGAAGAGAGAGAAATTCAGGGAAGAACTACTAATCAAAAGGATGGGCAGAGAAGTAGGTAACATGCATGTAGTGCAAGCAGAAAGATGGAGTCTCAGGCCCAAGTAAAGTATTCTGGGCATAGTGAAGGACTCTTATAATCCCAGTTCTGGAGAGGTAGAAACAGGTAGATTTCTGATGCTCATTGACCAGTTGGCACAACCCAATCAATTAGCCCAGTTCCCAGTGGGAGACTTTGTCTCATATAACAAGATGCATAACTCTAAGGAACACCACCCTAGGTTGTCCTCTGGTCTCTACATTGTGCACATACATATACTCATCTGCACATACACACACACACACACACACACACACACACACACACACACACACCAATTAAATAAATAAATAGAACCAGGACTTGATAATTCTGAAAACCCCAGTTAGGAAATGTATGTGGAGATGAAGCCAATCCCTGCTCAAATTTCTTCAGATACCTCATGGTGAATGTCTTTTTTTTTTTTTTTTTTTAAGATATTTTCTTTATTTACATGTAAATTTCTCCTTTCCCAGGCTCCCCTCCAAAAAAAAACAGACAAACTAACAAACAAACAAAAACAACAAGAACAAACCCCTTTTGCCTCCCCCCTCCCCATGCCTGCCACCCCACCCTCTCCCACTTATTGGCCCTGGCATTCCCCTACACTGGGGCACAGAACCTTTACAAGGCCAAGCTCCTTTCCTCCTATAGATGATCAAATTTGCGATTCTCTACTATACACATGCTGCCAGAACATTCAGTCCCACCATGTATAGTCCTTGATTGGTGGTTGGGTCCCTGGGAGCTCTGAGGGTGCTAGTTGGCAATTGTTGTTCGTCCTAAGGGGCTGCAAACCCTTCAGCTCCATAGAACCTTTCTCTAACTCCTTCATTGGGGACCATGTACTCAGTTCAATGAATGGTTGTGAGCCTCTACATCTGTATTGGTCAGGTATTGTCAGAGCCTCTCAGGAGATAGCTATATGCTTGTCCTTCCTTCAGTCTCTGCTCCATAGTTAATCTCTGCCACTCCTTCTATGGGTATTTGGTTCCCTTTTTTAGGAAGGAATGAAATGTCCACCTTTTGGTCTTCTTTCTTCTTAAGTTTCTTGTGTTTTGTGGGTTGTTCTTCATGGTGAATTTCTTAGGTGACTTTATACTTCCTTAGAGAGTCTACTGGAAATACACCTATCCTATTTTTACTTGCAGAGTTTTGAAGCTTCACTGCCTTCTTCCTCAGACACTGACCATCTTGTACTGGTGATGAGGCTGCTCTGCAGAAGTCTTACCTCCATCTTGGAATCTAGACTGCCTTAGATACTTTTCTATTACTGTGAAGAGACACTATGACCAAAGCATCTTGTAAATTAAAGCATTTGAGGACTTGCTTACAGTCTCAGTTTAGTCCACGATCATCCTGGAGAGGACCATGGTGACAGGCAGGTAGGCACTGTGCTGAAACAAGAGCTTATCCCTTATGCATGCACAATCAGTAGGTTGAGAAGTGGAAGAGTGGGGTGCGGTAGTGGACTGGGTCTGGTGTGAGCTTTTAAAGTCCATTCCCAGTAGCACACCTCCTCCAGCATGCCACACTACTTAATCTTTCCAAAACAGACAACCAACTAAGAAACCAAACATTCAAATGTATGAGCTGGTGGAAGCCATCTTCATTCAAACTGCCACACAGACAAACTCCCAAAGCCAGATCATGGAAGCTGAGGAGAATTCCAGAGAGAGGGTGACAACCACTCATTTCTGCCCTCTTTCACCCTATTCTTTTTTTTTTTTTTTTTACTTTCATATATGTTTTATAGTGGTGAATTTCTACCCCACCTTTGACCACTTAGTTCCACAATAAAAGACACATACATGTTTTATATTTATAATAAGCCTTAATCAGCACTAGAGATAGGCAACTATCTACCTTTATGCTATTAAAATCTATTTCTTATTGATAACCTCGAATTATTACTTACTATAGTTCATCTGGGCTGCTTTTAAATTCAACTAGCCAGCCCTCGGGGTTATGGTTTCTTGACTCCTAATCCACGGAGATGTTTTCCTTCCCTCTCAGCTTCTTTATCTTGTGGTCCCCCCACTCCCCGACACTGCCAACACCGAGGCCTGGGAACACTAATACCTGCCTTTATCCAGTTATTCACTGTCGACATATTTATTCACCAATCAGAAATAATTTGGGTGTAAGTTCACACAGCTCACTTGGGTTCTTAAGGCACTGTCTCTGTGTGTTCTCCGTTGGCCATGGCTGGGCCCGCAGTGTCTCATCCACCTTTTCTGAAAGATTTCATGCCATTTTAAGCCCTGCACATTGACACCTATCACCTGGCATGATAAGCCCAGTTTTTTCCTTCTCAGATGTAGTCTTTCTTTCTGTCTCCCTCTTTCTCTCTCTTCCTTTCCCTGCGTCTTTTTCTACCTCCTCCCATCTCCATCCCCAGAGACATTTTCCAAGAGTGCCAGACATGACCTCTCAAACTAGTCCACCAGCTTTGTTTGAGGCCTGACTCTCCCGCTTTCTGGCTGTGCCACTTTGAACAAGAATATTTTTTTTTCACCTCCTTGTGTTTCAGTGTGCTCCATTTGGATCTGAAGTTAAAGTTTCTTACCTCATTAGGTTATTGAGCCGTAAGGTCTCCTGCAATTTGCCCTGTTGGGTTTTGAATTTGCTGAGAACCTGTTACCTTTTTTTTTTTATTTTCCTACTTCCCTAATTTAGAAATGAATTTTCTGTCCTGTGTCTGTTGCACCACCATATTTCGAAAGCCAACAACATGCTTGATTTCACAGGTTCATAACTGGAGAGGAAATCTCACTCAGGATGACTTAGACTTCCAGTCGCAACCATATCTGATTTGGATTGTATTTAGATGATATTTTGGACTTTTAGGCTTTTGAATTACTAGCATGTGAGATGTGCGTAAATTTGAGAGGTCATGCTGGAATGTACAGAAAGTATTGATGTTTCCCCCAATTATATGATGGCCCTCCAATCACAAGTGGTGGTAATTGCTGATGAGTCTTTAGAGATTAGTGGCTTGTGAGGATGAGTAAGGTCATGTGAAAGAAGCCTCAGAGGGCTCCCTCATCCAGGAAGCCTCCGTTCACCAGACACCAAATCCATTGACCTCTTTATCTTGGACTTAGAGGAGTGTGACTTTCCTGTTCTAAGGCACTCAGTTCATAGCACGTTTGAAACAGCATCTTTAAAGGTCCACTATTTCCTTCTGGTTCAAGAAAGTGAACTCTTTGGTTCAGGTGGACACTTAACATTCCACCTGGCCTGGCTAATGATCTGGCTCAGGACATACCATTCAGGAGGGTAAAACCTCTCTAGGAACACAAGTTCAGGCATGGTAAGCCATGCTAAAGAGGAAAACTTTCTTTCCCAGAATTCCTTCCCCCCTCCCCGAGTACAACAACATTTCAGCCCTGTTACTTTGCAATTCTGCCCACTTCTCGGAATTACTCTGAAAAACAATGTCTTTTTCTTCTTTTTACTTCTGTCCTAAGCATTGTCATCTCTGGTAGTTTGGGCTTCCTTACTTCACCGAGAGCACTCCAATCTCTGTCCCATGTTTGCTTATCTGCCCTGTGGCTGATGTCCATGTGGGGTTAATTCAAACACTTTGACTTTTTCCCCTTTTCTTATCCCTTCTCCCTTGGTCATCTCCTGAGATTTACAGTTTACCTATCATAGAGTATGCTTTCAAACTCTAATAAAATTGTCTTCCTAGTTTCATTTGAGTTTATATTTAAATACTTTCATTAATGAGATTAAATCCCCTAAGAAGAGATCCTTACTTTCTAGTATTATCTAGTGACTCAGATGGGTGTTCTGCAAAATTTTGGCAATGCATTCTAACCAACTGAATAGACTATGATGCCCACTATAATCTTCACTTCCAAATTCAGTGCTGTATGGAAGAGATGCTCTATGGAGTCTTGGGTGAGATAAGATAAAGAATGAATTAAGCTTTGGCTCTAGGCTGCTCATAGGACTGTTCCTAACTGGACTCTCCTTTGCTTTCTTCCAAGTCAAAGGAAAACTAGAGCCTAGCCTTGTAGCCTAACCATTGACCTATTTGTTAAAGTTCAGGTCACCATCACCAAAGCCAAACCTAAATACTATAATGGAAAAGCTCTCAAGTTTTGAGGTTTGAGTCTCTCTCTCTCTCTCCCTCTCTTCCCTCTCTCTCTCTTTCTCTGTTTTAACCTTCCCAAAAAAAGTAGTCAAGAGGCTGTCAGGCAGCTCAGCATCTCCATTAGAATTCAGAGTATTCCACGGTAATTACAAAACAGCTGTAATGGAAAATTGGTAGTCAAACCCATTTTCCAGCGACTAGAACGGTGAATGGGCTCCATTATGTTCCTAATTCTCATTAACTTAATTTGCATAGGAAACAATGAAGGAATACTTAATGAAGTACAGTGGGCCAGCGGCCCAGCCCTCACCCCTACAATGCTGGGTTCAACTTGCAGTGACCCACCCCTCAGAGAGGGAGAAACCCAGCACTCTCTGTGGACAGGACCTCACTCAGGTGACCCGAGGCTGCCTTGGTGGAACACAGTGAAGGGACACCACTTGTTTGTAACTTGTTCAGGATCCCTTTGCCTCAGCACACATCATGTAAACCCTGATTCTTCTCTATACCCCTGCTTGAGTAAGGCTGAAGAACTGGAGCAGAAGAAAAAAAAGATCTTGTTTTAAGACAAGAAACTCCAAGCCTGGCTGTGTGGGCTTGTGTGTTTCTTCCTACAATTGACTTTAATGACAATTGGTCCTTGCAAAAACAGGATGAGATGAGCATCTGGGAGCTGGGTGGGGCTGGGGTACAGAACTGAGCATGAACAAAGTCTTGGACTCCAGGAAGGAAATGGAGAGCAGAGCACTTAATCCCAGTTTTGACTCCTTATGGAGTGGGTACCAGGTCAGATAAACTTTCTGTGGTAGAACAGACAGAATTAGAATGGAGACCACCAAAGCTCAAATTTAACCACTAAGTTAACTTCTAACTCTATCTAGCCACTGTGAGTCCAGCAGAAAGACAGAAACCACTTGTTTTCCTTAAAGAATAAAATTTCATCAGTTCCCTAAACAAATGTGATGCATTCAACGCACAGTACGGAGGATCTGTGAAGTTTCGGACACTATCCTGCATGGTCTCCATGACTCCTTATAGTAAAACTGCAGGGTAAGAATGATTCCAATTTTGCTAATGGGGAAAATGAAGCTCAAATAATAAGTCAGATTAAGAATACTTGATATACTAAGGCAATGCTAAAGCTGAAACTACCCCATGAAATAGCTTTTAATTTAGGTCAGTGTCCCAGCTTGCCCACTTTGTGGCACACATAAAAATTATCCTATTTAAACAGAGAGGAACTTAATGAAAACTTCAGCCACTAATGGGTAAGCGGGTGTCAATGTTTCAATCCTCACTAGATAAAAGAATAATCAATGCTTTACCCTCCAGTGGGTGAGGAAATCAATGTTTCAGCCCTCTGTGAATAAGAAGATCAATATTTCAATCCATAAGGATTGAAAACCCCAAGTCTACTCCATAAAAAAACATGGTGACCCCTTTGGTATGATAATCCAAGAGCTTTCAGGAAGGCAGCCATATTACAAGAGCATCCCAACAGTGTACAGCTTGAGAGATGAGCTTACACTCCTGGTTTGGGTTAATCGTTGCCCAACCCCACATTCCTCTTCCCGGATGAATATGTTCTCTCGGGGTGATTCATGTCCTTCCTTCCTTACAAAATGAAATGTTAGAAACATTGATCTAGAAGTAAGAGATGGACATGACTCCTAAACCTCTTACTAATACTTCAACAACCTTGTGCAGTTAACCTCAAGGGAACTGAAACAGATGAACTTTCTTTAAAAGCTCAACCACTTGCCCTCAAGGGTTTTCTTTCTGGACTAGGACTAACCCAGTACTGTCCAGCTTGATATAAGCAAGAAAAAAGCAGGCACGGTGAATAGACAATAGCTAAGACATATCAACTCTCTTACTAGCAGTGCAATTATCAGCAAATTCCCAAGGACCTACTGCATTTCAGATGTCACCTATTTGTGGTTCACAATCCCTGTAAGGACATAGTGACATGGATTTTGTTGTCACTGTTAAACAAGGACCTTACATGAAGAAAGGTTAAAACCAAATGGACCAGTACAGTATCACCCCAAAACAAACCTACACAAGCCAGTAATCTCTGTCCTGGAGGCTGAGGCATGAACATTTTTTTGAATTTGAGGGCAGCTTTAACTACCAGTGAGACCTTGTTTCAGAAAACCTGAAAACAACAAAAGGAAAATGTTTTGGTGTTGAACATGACCCATGCACTCAGCTCACATCACCTCAGGAATAAGCACTGTGTTAGCTACTTGTTGCTGTGATAAAATAACTGACTGAAACAATCCAAGGAAGAAAGAAAAGGTTCATATTATCCCATAGTTCAATAAGGTACATGGGCACTATCATGAGGAAGAGATGTGATATCAGGAAACAGCAACTAGTCACACTGCAACCTCAGTCAGGAAGCAGAGAGAGATGATTGCTGGTACTCAGCTCACTTTCTCTTTTTTATTCAGTCTCAGATCCAAGTCCACAGGATGGTACCATCCTCCCCACAATCAGGATAAGTCTCTCCCCAATTAAACCTCTTCAGAAATACCCCCTAAGTGATTATAAGTGTAGGCAAACTGGCAATAAAGATTGAACATCATTAACCTCTTCCTTTTTTTGAAAAAAATAAATAAAATAAAACAAACAAGCAAACAAACAAACTAACAAAACACCCTGTGTCTTCTTTCACAAGTCACTTCAGTATTTCAGCAAACACTCCGTGTTCAGAAGAAATTTAAGAATCTGGATATATCACATTCAATCTGCCCCTTAAAAATCGTCCTCAAGAGAGGCTGCCTGTATCCAAGAGACTTGGAGAGAGTCTAAGTGTCTAAGCCGAACCCTTGACTGACTTGACCAATTGGATTAGCTCTCCAGATGCCATACCTCTACAGCCCAGAGAGAAAACACCTTCTTGAGAAGCAGTATGCTGGTCCCTGTGTAGGAAACAACCAGATTACCCTCCAAACATAAAACACCTTCCTTTCCCTGCAGCCAGTACTTGGTAAAATTTGGTACTGGTGTGTAGCCTTTCTAGATTATTTGCTAAGTACATAGTATGTGTCGTCATGAGAATTACCCTGAATTTTGTCTCTTTCCAGTTTGTAAAATGCATCCAGACTTCTTAACTAAGTTTTTGGATTGTTCTCAAACACGTTTGACTGTGTCTAGGCACCAAGAGACTCCCATCCTGAATTCTAAACTCAGAGCTTAACAGTAGAGTTAGGATGAAACAGTAGACCAAGAGATCAAGTCCAATATTCTAGTGTCCTAATTCACTCCTGAGCCTAAACACAAATACCCATTGGCCTATTTAACCAAGTATCCATTCCAAATCAACTCCCATTCTCAATTTAGATTAGTTTTCTTAAAGGTCCTTCAAGCCCGGTACCTCATTTCAACATAGGAGAGAGCAAAGCTAAAGATGTGCAAGGAAGATTCGCAGCTAGTTTATTTGTTCCTTGCCTAAGTCCACTCAATAACACTTACACACACAGAAAGCCCACTTATGGCTGAAGTTTCCTGCACTGAAATGTAGGCATTCAGTGTTTCCCAAGTGAAGGGCCTCTTTCTGAGTTCCTGGGAAGCAGCACCACACCACGAGGCTCTGCCAACTACATCACTTTTAGATTCTGGGCTTTGAAGCTAAATAAAAATTGATATGTGTGTAATCACATTTGTTTAATTAAAGTAACACATCTGTGCTGTAAATATTCCAGCACGAGCTGGTCAATAGCAAATCCTCGGCATGTACGGTAATAATTGACTAATGTAATTAAATGCATGTCAGAGTTTTAAAAGAAAATATAATGAGATTTCATCATTTTATATGTACAGGTAATTAGTTCTTAGGAATGTGAGTAAAAGCAAATTATCTACAGATTTGAACTATCAGCAGATAATTCAAATGACCTAGTTTGAGAGAGAAAATGGTATCTAAAAAAACCAGAGAAATTCAAATCAAAATAAATGTCTTCCACTATTGAATCTGCAAGCTCTAGTAACGAAATACATCTCTGATTTTGCTCAGCCTGCTCTCAGCAAGCTTTCCTTGTGGGTAACAAAAGCCATAGAAAATACACTGGGTCAGAGGTAGGTTTCTCAATCCTCCTCCTCCTCTTCCTCCTCCTCCTCCTTCTCCTCCTCCAGCTAGAAGACATTCATTAACATTCTAGCACCAAGATTCTATTCATGCTTCTGAGGTGATGACTAAAGTAATGTGCTTATCATACTAGTGAGAGGACCTAAGTACAGTCCTCAGCATCTATGTAAAACACTGGGCAACTGGAGCATGCTTAGAATCTCAGCACTATGGAGACAGAGACAAAAGGATCTCTGAGACTATCTGACTAGCCAGTCTCACCTAATTGATTAGTGCCCAGCTCCCATGAGAGACCTCATCAGAAAACAAAGTGGGCAGTGTCTGAAGAACAACCCTAAGATTGAAGTCTAGCCTCTACATGCATGTGCACACAAACACACATAGGCACTCATTACCCGTGTACTCATACACAAAATTCCAATCAATTGAAGAAATATTTTGTTTGTTTTGTATCCAAGCAGACCTTGGATTTTTAAAGTTCCTGTGGCATCTTTGAAGTTCCAGTTTATTCTAAGTATTGTCATGCTGAAGTTGGATAACTTGTGCACAGAGAGGTGAAAAGAGCATTCCAAGAGTAGAGAATAGTATGAACAGATGCAAAGAAACAGGAAACATGTGGGCTGTTTGGGAAGCAGCAAGGAGCTCAGCCTGACTGGAGAAGATTTCAGTAGAATAGAGAAAGAGATGGTTGTCAAAACAGGCTAGAATATGATGGACAGGAACTTGAATATCTGCCAAGAGGTTTTGAGCATCCCTCTCTAAAGGCAACACAGAGTTGCTAAAGATGCTGTTTTAGTTTCTTTACTCAACATTAATCATGCCAAATGCTTTTAAAATCTCAACACTCAGATATAAATCAGCTGCTTACAGAAAGTTCAGTATGGCCATCACCCAAACGCAAGCCAATTGAGAACTAAGATTGGTCCTCCCCAGGACAGATCTACCTGGAATCTTCTGCCACATACAAGATGCTGCCTGCATTTCTCCCACCTCTCTAAACTACTTTAAATGACAAAGTTGACTAGATTGGTGACATACTTTGGCAACCATGGCTATGTACGGTGCTTTCTATCCCATGTGAAATCTGTTACCTTAACCAGACCAGTAGTAGGCAGGGATATCCTTTATATACTGTGCACATAATTTTAGAGATTTTATGTGAACGAATTAGCTGTTTGAACTCATTGTTTTTGCTATTAAGCCTTGTGTCATGAAGCAGTGGTAACAGGACAGATTGTTGTTAGCTGGCAGAAGTTCTACCTGTTGATACTGTTGATATGTTGAGTCATCATTACCCACTTCTGGGTTCGCATCTCTCATGACCACAGCCTTGCTACTATAAAAGAGTTTGTGGCCAGAACTGAGGGTTAGTACAGCCCTACAGTTAATTTAGTAGCTACCAAATAATAGTTTCTACAAGACAACAAAGGTGTGCAAAATTGATATTGACAAACAGGAAATCTATAAATTTAAAAATCTACATGTACCCCACTACTGAAGTATGCTCACTTAACAACTAACAAAACACTCACAAGGCTAACATTTGCTGTTAACATTTGCTAATGGATAAGGAAGAAGATATTTGTGAAGCTCCCTGCTTCCCTGGGAAATTATTAACAGTTGATGGATGCTGTGAGAGGGGACCAGTAAAGGCCCAATGCTTCAGTGGATAGCCCATGCCCATGCTGGATGCACTGGTTAAACTCAATAGAATATAAATAAAAACACAGAGAAGTGGGAAGGGAACTTATAGAGAGAAAAAGGGGTGATAAGGACGAAGAATAGAATCAGGATTGAATATGACAGAACACACCATACACGTATATGAACCTGTCAAAGAATAAATTTCATGTTAAAGAATTAGAAATAACTGCATATGAAACAATTTGAGAAATGGGTTCACTTGAGAGATATTTATGTACAATGAATTTGTGTTAAATTTTATGTGTGGCAGGATGTCTTATTTACAACCTGTTAATCTTTTTCAAAACAGCCCTCACAAAACTTTGGAGCTTCAGCCTACCATGTATGAAGACAATAGGGAATGGCAATGTCTGATTGCTTCAGGAAAAAGAAAAGGACAGGAGAGTAAATGTGACCATGGCTGAAACACAAATCACGGTGCTACTACTTGCTAAGGATGAGAAAGAAGTGCCTGGGTTGGAAGGTGGCAGTTCTTGGCTTCTGTGTGTGTTTAAACTATTCATTTAAAAATTCTGTTGCTGGTTCTTGCACTCTTTCAAGTTTATGGTTAGAGCCTGAGTTTGGACTGAAACTGGAAGCCTGGATTCTGTTTGTGAGCAGAATTTACACTTATAATCTGTCGGAGCTATTGGTGACGAAGGAAAGAGTCCAGTAGTGATCAGAACAAGGTAGAAATTGTGTAACTGGGATTATAGAGTAACTTTGAGTCACAGCTTAGGATCCGTGGGTGGCTAGCCTTAGGAGTTAATTAGTCAGTATTAGGAAGAAATTATCTATAGCCAAGATAACAGGTCATTTTTCTATAACTAAAGATGGTCTATGCCCTCTGGAAATTATACATTTGCAAAGCTAAAATTTTTATCTAGGGTCAAGTGACAAGAAAGTTGAGGTCCTTCCCTGTGACAGAGTGGGCTGATGGCAGGGTGAATCTGATTGACATCTTGTTAGCAAATAGGATACAGCATTTCACTGATATAAGGGTAAAAGGTGACTGACTTAGGGGCTTTATTTGTGGATGGAGTTTGGGAAGTCCTTATATCAAGTCCCACATAGGTTAAAAGGTATTCTCCAAGTTAACTGCATTTCCCATGGAAACAAACCAGTGCCTAAGAAGAGTACAGGCTACAGCTACTTATCAGTTATTACTTCCATCCCACAAACAGAATCCTAATTTAACCCAGGGAATGAAGGAACTCATTTTCACAGACTATTTTCTGGTCCTATTTGCTGTTCACAGTGATCTTGTGGCACAGGGTAACTGAGCTCTTGATGACATTTTTCTGGAGGAATACAAGAACACTCCTGCCCTGACCCATACTTTCTAAGTCTCAACCACTTCTTTTGGTTCTTTCTTAGTGGTTGCAATCAAACCTTGCTGCAAGGGCTGTTGTGCTGAGGATATTATACACTGAGCAGCCCAAACAACACAAGCATCTGTGTTTCTCAGTTTAGAAGGATGTGAAATCTAAGATCAAGTTGCCAGCAGACCCAGTGTCTGGATGGATCTTACTTCCTCACACATAACACTGCCCGACTCCATCCTCACTCACACAAGAAGCAAGGGAGCCTCCATCTGGCCACCTTTCTCAGGAGCAGACGCCCACTCACAAAGCAGAACCACGATGGTCTGATCACTTCCCAGAGGCCTTCGCATCTTAACGCCATCACTTTGAGAGTGTCAAAATTTCAACCTGTGATTCCAGAGAAACAAGCATCCATGAAAACATTGAACCTATGATGGAGTCTGTGGCAAAACTTTGATCGTACCATGCTGGACCAGGTCACAGTCCACCTTCCAGACCATCTTCCCAGGAGGCCTGAGCAACAAAGTTAACATTTTGCCTCATTGCACCAACCACAGCAACACCAGGAACGGAGTCTTAGTGGCCCATCTCCCACTGCACTTTGGAATCTTGGGTATTTACAGTGCAAAGGAGATAGGGTACACAGATGATCTGTACGATTGGGAGGGTTACAATGGCTGTGGTGGGGGCTCTGCAAGAGCTAGGACATGATGTACTCTGGATTCTTAATGTTCCCCAATCTTCCTTTTTACTTTTTAATATTTATTTATGTACTTTGATGTTCTTAAGTCTTTTTAGCATGCCCTTTACTGATAGAGCCATTTCCCAGTGCAAACGCTTACCTTTTTAAATGGTAACTATATCTAGCTAATTATCAGGAAGTTCAACTGAGGAAGGCAAGATGAGGAAGACTGCTATGTTTTTGAAAGAGCAAGAGTTTTTCAAAGGGCAAGAAGGAAGAATCAGGTTCCAGACAAGGAAGCATTTCCTAGAGTTAGTTTAGACGATGTAGCAAACAGTTCAGTTATGATAGCTTGAGGTAACCAGGACTACTATTGTTTCACAAATACCATTAGTGTCTGTGAATGCAGATGACGATGCTGAAGATGTTAAAGACAGAGTGTGGTTCACTAGGGGAAGAAAGAAAACTAAAACTTGGGCTAGATATCCAAAGCCCATCTTTATTCTTTGTGGGTATGGCATGATAAAACAAATTCTCTCTCTCTCTCTCTCTCTCTCTCTCTCTCTCTCTCTCTCTC
>JADRCD010160114.1:5326-29605 GCA_019843815.1 Montemys delectorum | reverse complement strand
GGGGGGGGGTGTTTCTGTATGTGTGTGTTTGTGTGTTTACATGTTACTGTGTCTTTGTCTGTGTACATGTTCTTGTTTGTGTGTGTTCTGTGTGTGTATATGTGTTCCTGTATGCATACATATGTGTAGGTACACATGGGTGTGCAGGTCAGAGATTGGCAGCAGTGTTTTCCTTATTTGCTTCTCCATCTTCTTTTAAAAAATCATTTATTTATTTAATGTATGTGAGTACACTGTCAATTGTCTTCAGGCACAACAGAAGAGGGCACCAGATCCCATTACAGAGGGTTGTGAGCCACCATGTGGTTGCTGGGAATTGAACTCAGAACCTCTGGAAGGAGAGACAGTGCTCTTAACCTCTGAGCCATCTCTCCAGCTTCTCTACCTTTTTAGACAAGGTCTTTCACCTAACCTGGAGCTCACTGATTGGCTAGCAGAGGACTGGGCAGAAGTCTCAGCAGTCCTCCTGTCTCTATACCTAGCACTGGGATCATAGGTCTTCATGCTTGTGCAGTGAGTACTTCACCAACTAAGCCATCTCCCCTAGCTTCAAAGATTCCTCTTCCTACCAATACTCTACCTGTAGTGTCATGAATGATAATGTCCCCCATAGACACCCATGATCCCAGGTGATGGCACTGTTTGAGGAGACTTAAGGGGTATAGACTTTTTGGAGGAAGTCGCTGTGGATGGCTTTGAAAATTTAAGGACTCATGCTTCACGCTTGTAGTCCAAGGTGTGATTCCTCAACTTCCTGCTCCTGCTGCCATGCCTGCTACCAGCTGCCCCCATTCTGCTATCACAGACTCTGGCCGGTAGAACTGGAAGCTAGAATAAAGGCTTTCTTCCATGACTGTGACCATGACTGTGAGCATGACCATGGTGTTTTATCAAGGTAATTAGAAAGTGACTGATTATACCAACTGCAGCTTGAAAGCACTTGGCAAGCACTAGGCCAACTGTCTGCCTATATACATCACCCAGAAACTCCCCTCCTGCAGCTTTCAAAGGCTCTGCAACCTCGGGAGGCTAGAAAATTCAGCAATTTCATTTTTTGTTTGTTTTTGCCTTCATAAGGTTTAACAGTAAACCAAATAGAAAGAAGGAAATGCCAAAAATACATCTGCTGATGTCTCAAGTATGTGACAATATTTTGTACCTTATAAAAACAGTGTACCCGATCTAGACATTTGAATGAAGTTGCTGCAGAACATAAATTGTATGAGAAAATAAACTAAAAGAAGGGGAATAAATCCAAGTTCTCTTTGTTAGTGCAAATTTGGACAAACTTTCTTTCTTCCTTTTGTTTTTTCTTTCTTTTTTGTTTAAGATTTATTTTATGTATGTGTACACTGTCGCTGTCTTCAAACACACCAGAAGAGGGCATCAGATCCTATTAAGGATGACTGTGAGCCACCATGTAGTTGCTGGAAATTGAACTCAGAACCTCTGGAAGAGCAGTCAGTGCTCTTAACTGCTGAGCTATCTCTGCAGCCCCACAACCAACTTTCTTACTGTAACTCATCTATAGTTTTCTGCAAGTTATAATGAAACAATTCATAGTGGTGGCTACAAAGTTGAAGCTTTTGGAAGTTTCAAGTCTTCAACTATAGACAGCCTTAAATTCCAACTTAGGAATGTGCAGGTGGAGCCAGTAGTAAAGCTTGCCATCTGGGCAAAAACCAACATCGCTTTGGCTCTTGGGTGAATCCAGACAGAGAGATCTGAAAATCAACCGAGTAACTTGTGGTTGATATTGGTTATTAACTTTCCTAGAATCTCTTAGAAAGCAAGCCAATAGATGTGCCTGCAGGGGAGTTGTAGATTGTGTTACTGAGATGGAAAGATTCAGCCTGCATATAGGCAGCGTCAGTCTGTGGACTGGTGTCCCAGACTGAATTAAAAGAGAAAGCGAGTTGAGTCCCATTGATCCCACCTCTGCTTCCTTACAACAGATACAATGTAGCAGCCATGATTTTCTCACTCTCAAACATGAGACAAAGAAACCCTTCCTTCCTTGTTTTTCTCAGGCATTCTGTCATAGCCACAGGAAAAGAATCTGATACTGTAACCATTGACCTTTCCTGTCACAAGACAGAATACATAGTTCTCTCATAAGCCTCATTTCTATTTTTCTGAGTTATCCATCACTGTTTTGAGGGAAAACAATCCTTAAATTTTTCAGAAAGCACATTAAGTGGAAACCTAATTCTAGGTCTGGTATGTAAGTATATGGTGCTAAACACTTTGATGCGGGGGGGGGGGGGGGGTTGCATCACACGCAAGTGCACAAGCGCAAGGTGAGTTTGCTGTTGCTGTGGCAAAAAAAAAGATAAAGAAAGAAAAGTTTATTTTGACTTATACTTTCAGTGGTTTTAGTCCATGTGGTCATTTGACTCCATCACTTCTGGACCCCATAGTGAAGCACACCATACTGGAGAGCACAGAGCTGAACAAAAGAACTTCCCTCATATAAATCCTTATCTTTCTTAAAATTATAAACATTGTTGTAATAGGGCCACTCTTGAACTCACTCCCAGACTATTGCATGCTGACCTCATTAGAAGAGAGAGTACTTCGTTTCTTTTCTGTTATAGTAAGACACCATGCCGGGGGCCATGTTAAAAGAAGTATTTCATTTTGGATCTATGGTTTCAGAGGGCTAGACTCATGATGGCAGAGCAGAGGAGAGATGTGGTAACTGAGAGCTCACATCTGGATCTTCAAACCGGAAACAAAGAGCACACTGGAGATGTCTCAAGTCTTTTGAAACTTCAAACCTGACCCCGGTGACACACCTCCTCCTCTAAGGCCATGCACCCTAATCCTTCCCAAATGATTCAACCAACTGAAGACCAAGAATTCAAGTAGTTGAGCCATTCTCATTCAAACCAGCACAGAAATAAACGGCAAATGTAGGCAGTTCATCCATTTCCAGGATAAGCAGTCTGTTTTGTTTTATGGGCATTCATTTATCTCCTCTAGCCTGAAGAGACTGCTTGACTGAACTGATGTGAGAGGACAACTCATCTTCCAGTACATTCTACTGACAGCTCTTCATGTGTAAACCTGGGAAGATTCTCTTGCACATATTTTGGTATTGCCTCTTCCAATATGTTCCTTATTTATGGATAGCTTAAAGACATACAGACAAACTTTTAAAAAATAATTGCTGTGAGTTAAACCCTTAAGGATTCATGTAACCCATGCTATCCTCCAAGTATTTTTTGTACCAACACAGAAGTTTATCAACATTAAGTCCAAGAAAAAAAATATCCAAGTAGGGCTGAGGAGATGACTCAGTGGGTAACGTGCTTGCTATATAAGCCTGAGGACTTGGTTTAAGATCCCCAGAACCCACACAAGAAGCCAGGTGCAGCAGCATGCCTATAACCCCAATGGGGTAGGCAGACCTAGGTAGACCCAGGGGGCTTTCTGGCCAGCCAGTGTAGCAGAAACAGGGAGCTCCAGGTTCAGTGAGAAACCCTGCATCAAATATAGGGTGAAGAGCAATAGAGGAAAGGCATTCAATGTTGACCTCTGACCCTCACATGCACAGGCACAGAAGAATGCATCTTGCATACAGAATTATACCATCTACACATGAGTACAAAAGATATCTGGCAAATCACGAGTCAGCTTTCCCTATGCCTAATGAGAACCTACTAACATGGTTTCCTCATTTTCATCTTCATTCGAGAGGGAGAATATCTCCTCGAGAGCCATGATCTCACTAGTCTCAAAAAAATCCTGGCAAGGAGCCCCAGGGAAAACTAGATTGTTACTTCAGCTATGGCAAGCCTCGGCCAGTGCCAACCTAAAGGTACATGTCTGAGCTTGACATTAAATGTAATGTTAACTTTTATGTTTAGATTCCAGAACGAAAGTCTAAATGTTGGAACCTTGCAAGCTCCCAAACTCTGTTTTCTCTAGCATAGCAAAGTAATTTATTCTCCCGGTAAAATAATCATCTGTTTTCTAAATCAGTGGTTCTTAAAATACAAGGTTGCTAGCCCAGAAGCACCATTATTACCTAGGAGCCTGTTAGAAATGCAGGTTATCTGCCTCCCCCTCTACCTGCTGAAGCAGGCATTCCAGGGGCAGGACCCAGAAATCCTGTTGGAACAAGCCCTTCCAGGAATTCTAATGCGTGGAAGGCTTGACAGTCACAGCTAGATGTAGTCTGTGAATCAATCCTCCAGGATCATATTAGAAATGCAGAATTTCAGGCTCTAGAGCAGATCTGTATAACCAGAAACTGCACTGTAGCAATCCCTGGGTGGATTTGTATGAACGTTAATATTTGAAAAGTATACTCAAGGATAAAACTGAGAAAGCAAGCCTGAATAAGTAAATATGGCACTCTCTCTTGTACCTCCCTTAGTGTGTGTGTGTGTGTGTGTGTGTGTGTGTGTATGTGCGTGTAGTGTGTCCAGAAGGAGGGCGGTGTGCATATGGAGGTCAGAGGTCATCAACTGTCTGCTGTCTTCTTCAGTGGCTAGCCACCTTTCTGTTTTTGTTTTGTTTTAAAGCTGGGTCCTCCATGAACCCAGAGCTCACAGCTTACTGACTAGCTAAAGTCAGTGACCAGTGCATTCTATGTGTCTGCCTACTTCTACTCCCATAGAGTGACAGACACATTCAGCATGCCTGGCTTTTACTGGAGCTCTGACATGTCTTCACGTTTGCATGGCAGGCTCTTTACCAACTGAGCTATCTCCTACACTTTCCTTATTCAAGCCTCTCAAGAGCATTGAAGACCAAGTATGGTGGCAAAGTCCATCTTACACCTGAGACACGAGGAGGGTATGCAATCGACCAAATGTCACAAAGCCAGCAAACACAGAATCCAAGATTGGACTCAGGCACTTTAAATCCAAAATGCAGGCTCTTAGCCACAGTCTACAAGTAATTCTGATTGTAATTACAGCAATCCCACACACACACACAATACAGTCTCTGTAGTATAACTTTGTTCATTGTAACTCAGTAACCCTTTCCCTAAAAATAAAAGCAATGTATGCATTCATTTTAGCTGAGAAAACCATTTATAGAGGTGTATTTTATAACAGTTCTGACCTGTTGAAGCTTATAGTGCAAGGTTAATAAATGTAGGTGTACTGTAACTATATTCTGAACCAATGAATGAGTGAATGATCTTATTATAATATGTTCAGTTATGCAGGAGCAGAAATGAGATGCCTGTTTACATACTGAGACCGCAGATGTTTCCTATGCATATGAACAACTGAGAAAAACCCAGAAAAAGAGAAAAGGTCAGACAGGCAAAGAATGGAAGATGAATAAATATTCACTGGAGTTTCCAGAGGACTCCAGGCTCAAGTAAATATATATGAGTATATATAATGGAGATACACAAATCATTTACAAATCAAGATTAACCGCCAAAGCGTCAGAGCGTCACATCTAACCCATGAGATTACTTTCGAGTACGTCCTAGTGAGTATTTACATGGGCGAGTTGTAACGTCTTACTTCCCTTTCGCACAGACACAAGAGACGCAGGATCTGGCTTGATAACAGTAGCTGCCTCACTAATGGTAAGGGAACACAAAAAAGCCAGAAGGAACAATACCTTCAGCAGGGAGCATCCCTCAGCTTCAGGACCAGCTCTCTGCAGAGTCGCAGAAAATGGAGGCAGGCATTCTGGTTGGTGTAAGGTGGAATGTCAGGGTTATTTTGATTTGCATCTCCCTGATCACTAAGGACTTTGAATATTTCTTTAGGTGTTTATCGGCCATTCAGTATTCTTCTGTTGTGAATTCTCTGTTTAGCTCTATACCCCATTTTCTGATCAGGTTGTTTGGATTTTTTTGGAGGTCAGCTTCTTGAGTTCTTTATATATTTTGGATAATAGCCCTCTATCGGTTGTGCGGTTAGTGAAGATTTTTTTCCCAATCTGGAGGTTGTCTATTTGTCCTACTGACTGTGTCTTTTGCCTTACAGAAGCTCTTTGGTTTCACGAGGTCTCCTTTATCAATTGTTGATCTTAGAGCCTGAGCCATTGGCATTCTGTTCAGGAAATTTCCCCTGTGACAAAGAGTTGGAGGCTTTCTCCCTCTTTCTCTTCTGTTCAATTCAGTGTATCTGGTTTTATGTTGAGGTCCTTGATCCACTTGGACTTGAGCTTTGTGTAAGATGACAAATGTGGATCTAGTTTTCATTTTTCCACACACAGACCTCCAGTTAGAGCAGCACCATTTATTGAAGATGCTTTCTTTCTCCACTGTATGTTTTTGGCGTCTTTGTCAAAGGTCAAGTGTCCATAAGTGTGTAGGTTTATTTCTGAGTCTTCAATTCTATTCCATTGGTCTACCTGTCTGTCTCTGTACCAATACCATGCAGTTTTTAATCACTATTGCTCTGTAGTAGAGCTTGAGGTCAGGGATGGTGATTCCCCCAGAAGTTTTTATTGTTAAGAATTGTTTTCACTATCTGGGTTTTTTTATTTTTCCATATGAGAATTGCTCTTTCCATGTCCGTGGAGAATGTGTTAGAATTTTGATGGGGATTATGTTGAGTCTATAGATTTGCTAGGATGGCCATTTTTACTATGCTAATCCTATCAATTCATGAGCATGGGAGATCTTTCCATCTTCTAAGGTCTTCTCCAATTTCTTTCTTCAGAAACTTAAAATTCTTGTCATACAGGTCTTTCACTTGTTTGGTTAAAGTTACCCCAAGATATTTTATATTATTTGTGACAATTGTGAAGGGTGTTGTTTTCCTATTTTCTTTCTCAGCCTGGTTATCATTTGTATAAAGGAAGGCTACTGATTTGTTTGAGTTGATTGTATATCTACTCACTTTGCTGAAGTTCTTTATCAGCTGCAGAAGTGCTCTGGTATAATTTTGGAGTCACTTATGTATGCTATCATATAATCAGCAAATAGTGATACCTTCACTTCTTCTTTGCCAATTCGTATCCTCCTGATCTCCTTTTGTTGTTTTATGGTTATGGTTCTAGCTAGACTTTGAGTACTATATTGAATAGATACAGAGAGAGTAGGCGGCTTTGTCTTCACCCTGACTTTAGTGGGATTGCTTCAAGTATCTCTTCATTTAATTTAATATGGCTGTTGGTTTGCTATATATTGCTTTTATTTTTATGTATGGGGCTTGAATTCCTGATCTCTCCAAGACTTTTAACAGGAAGGGGTGCTGTATTTTGTGGAAGGCTTTTTTAGCATCTAATGAAATGATCATGTGACTTTTTCCTTGAGTTTGTTTATATATAGTGTATTATGTTGATGGATTTTCATATATTGAACCATCCCTGCATCCCTGGGATGAAGCCTACTTGATCCCAGTGAATGCTGGTGAGGATATGGAGAAAGAAGAATGCTCCTCCATTGCTTGTGGGATTACAAATTGATAGAACCACTCTGGAAATCAATCTGGTGATTCTTCAGAAAACTGGAATTAGTTCTACCTGAAGACCCAGGTATATCACTCTTGGAAATATACCCAAAAGGTGCCCCACCATACCACAAGGACACATGTTCCACTATGCTCACAACAGCCTTACTTATAATAGCCAGAAGCTGGAAACAACCCAGATGTCCCTCAACCGAAGAATGGATAAAGAACATGTGGTTCATTTACGCAATTCAGCTAATAAGAAAAAGGACGTCATGAATTTTGCAGGCAAATGGATGAAACTAGAAAATATCCTGAGTGAGGTAACCCAGACCCAAAAGGACATGCATGGTATGTACTCACTAATAAGTGGATATTAGCCAAAAAAGTACAGAATACCTACGATACAACCCACAGATTGCAAGAAGTTTAACAAGCAGAGAGGTTCTAGTGAGGAAGCTTCAATTCCACTTAGAAGGGGGGAAAGAAAATAGTCATGGGAGGCAGGAGGAGGGAGGGACCTGAGTAGGGAGGGGAAGGGGAAGGGGAGGAAAAAGGGGGAAGAGGATCAGGTATGGGGGGACAGGAGTGAAGCCCATAAGACCAGCAGAATGAATGGAAATATGCAGCCTCAAGAGGTGGGGGAACCCTCTAAAAAGTACCAGAGACCTGAGATGTGAGAGACTCTCAGGACTCAGTGGGGGGCGGGGGAGAGTGACTGTAGCAGAAATGTCCAACAGTGGTGTCTTAGTCAGGGTTTCTATTCCTGCACAAACATCATGACCAAGAAGCAAGTTGGGGAGGAAAGGGTTTATTCAGCTTACTTCTACATGGCTGTTCATCACCAGAGGAAGTCAGGACTGGAACTCAAGCAGGTCAGGAAGCAGGAGCTGATGTAGAGGCCATGGAGGGATGTTTCTTACTGGCTTGCTTTTTCTTGGCTTGCTCAGCCTGCTCTCTTATAGAACTCAAGACTTCCAGCCCAGAGATGGCACTACCCACAAGGGGCCCTACCCTCTTGGTCACTAATTGAGAAAATGCCCCACAGCTGGATCTCATGGAGGCACTTCCCCAACTGAAACTCCCTTCTCTGTGATAACTACAGCCTGTGTCAAGTTGACACACAAAACTAGCCAGTACAAGTGGGGAGAGGGAACTTAAAGAGTCCACCTCCAGTAGAGAGACAGCGTCTCAAGTGTAGGTTACCAACCCACAGTCAAAATTTCTGACCCAGAATTGTGCCTGTCTAAAAGAACTGCAGGGACAAAACTGGAACAGAGACTAAAAGGAAAGGCAGTCCAATAACCAGCCCAACTTGGGATCCATCTCATGGGGGAGAAGGAGGACATCAAGGCCTGACACTATTACTGATGCTATGATGTGTTTACAGGAGCCTAGTACGGCTGTCCTATGAGCTGCCCAACCAGCAGCTGACTGAGACAGCTGCATGTTCTTACATCCAACCATTGGACTGAAGTCAGGGACCCCTATGGTTAAAGTAGGGGAAGGGTTGAAGAAGCTGAAGGGGAGGGTGACCCTATAGGAAGACCAGCAGTCTCCACTAACTTGGACCCCTGGGAGCTTACAGAACCTGAGCCACCAACCAGGCAGCATACACAAGCTGGCCCGAGCCCCTCCCGCCCCCCCGCCCCCCGCCAACATATATAGCAGAGGTTTGTTTGCCTGGTCTGGCCTCAATGGGAGAAGATGTGCCTAATCCCTGAGAGACTTGAGGCCCCAAGGAGGGTAGGAGGTCTACTGGAGGGGGGAGCACCTCAAAGACAGAGAGAGGAGGAATGGGATGAGGAATTGTGGGAGGGGGGACTGAAAAGGGGGCAACAGCTGGATTGTGTGTGTGTATATATATATATATATATATGTGTGTGTGTGTGTGTGTGTGTCTGTGATGTGTGTAAATTTTAAAAAAGAAAGAAAATATGTTTAAAGACAACTTAATATGTTTAATAAATTCAACAAACCCCCAAAAAAAGAAGAAAGGAAGAAAAAAGAAAAAAAGAAAAGAAAGGCAGAACACCTAATTTGAATGACACACATTGTCTTTCTGACACCTCGATGATCCCCCTCCTTAAATGTTGAATATTGAGACGTCCTCGTAACGTAGGTTTCTTCTCTTAGCTTCGTGGACACTACTGAGGGCAAGAAATTTCCTTGGAATTTTTATGAAGTTATAAAGTCCCCACAGTAGTTTCCATAACCTTGTTATCTATACGCATAAGAAGGAAAGATCCTGTTTCCCCTGTCTATCCCATGGCTTCTCAAAAAAAAAAAAAAAATCCAGAATTTAATAAATAAATGAGGTTGTCAGTATTTAGAGAGACAGAGTTACCTGTATCATCTGTTTAAGTCATGAAGATATTTCATCAACAAGAAACAAACTTGTAAGTATTTGTTTTGTATGCCGTGTGCATGAGAATGAGAGTGGAGCACAACGCGAGCGTGGATGAGAATGCAAGCGGAGGACATCGTCCCGTGTTGTTCCTCAAACACTATCTACCTTTTTATTTTTTTGAAACGGGTTCTCTCACTGGCCTGAAACTTGCCAAATAGAATAGGCTAACTGGCCAGCAAGCCCCTGGCTCTCGTCCCCCCCCCCCCCCCCCCCCCCCCCTTGCACTGGGATTACAAAATACCTTATTCAGATTTTCACCTTTTCTTTGATCTGGGATCAAACACAAGTACTATTGGTTGTTTGTCAAACGCGCTGGTCAAGTGGACCATCGCAACCTTCTCCTCAAGCCTCTAACGTTCCCCATCAGGGCTCCCATATTAAAGCTGTTTTCCTTGAAGTATTTTGAGAACATCAAACGGTTCCAAAGAAAACTGACTTCATTCTGAACCCCAGGTCAGACCTGGAAGGCTTCTTTATTAATAGGATGTTCTAGAACCTCTGGTGAAATGCACCCTGCACCCCTTGGTTGGAAGTACAGAGACAGTGGTCCCCCACCCCCATCCCCGCTGTCCGGATGCCATCTTGAACTAAGGACCCGCCACAGGACACAACCCAAATGGCCACATGGTCGGGTCAACAGAGATCAAAGCAGCTCTCCTTTAGAGTCCTCAGTTCCTCAGCTTGTCCTTTCAAACTGTCGCTTTCTATGCTAGTGCAGAGGGAAGAGAGGCCAGGAGTGGGTAGGGTTGGGGGTTGGCCACTCTTCCTGCCAAGAGGACATGAAAGCAACTCAAGAATGTTCGTCACAGTCTGTTTGCCCTTAGACTTTCCATCCACATTTAGCTTCTCCAGTCAAAAACTAACGATATATTGCTCATGTTTTGGTAAAGCATTTTTAAAAGCAAACTCTAGAGTATTGGAACAACCTTAAAACCAATAGAGGAATTAGAAACCTAAATTAAGAAAAAAAAAGCAAAAACAACAGAAATTTAAAATCCTTTATTAAACCAATTGAAAATAATATTTGAAATTAAGATATTTTTAAAAAACAAAAACAAAAAAGATATTTTTAAATTATTTTTATTTAAATTGACTGGGAGAGGCCAGGGGAGGGGGAGGGGCTGTACAGGTGGCTCAGTGGTTAACAGCACTGGCTGCTCTTTCAAAGGATCTGGGTTCAATTCCCAACACCCACATGGCAGCTCATACTTGTCTGTAACTCCAGTTCCAGAGCTTCTGACACCCTTGCACAGACTTACACGTGGGCAAAAGACCATTGCACATAAAATTAAAAATAAATTATTAAAAAAAGAAAATTAATTTTTATAGCATATATTCTAATTATGGTTTCCCCTCCCTCATCTTCTCACAGATCCTCCCACCCCACCCCACCCCCACACTTACCTAACTCCACGCTTGCTTGCTTGCTTGCTTGCGTGCGTGCGTGCGGCTTGCGTGCGTGCGGCTTGCGTGTGTGCGTGCTTTCTTTCTTCTTTCTTGCTTTAGAAAGCAAATGGGCAAATAAACAAACAAACTGAGAAAAAGAATACAAAACAAAGAAAAGGCCTAAGAAATACATGCGGAGACACATGTCTCCACAGAAAACCCAAACGACTTAGACTCCTTCCTGTGAGCACTGTGGAGGCCTGTTACAAGCTGTCATTCACGTTCTCCCTCCTCTCCTACCAGCATTTCTTACTCTAGCCTCGCCCCGCCCATATATCTCTACATAGATGCTTAAGTCATATAAATGTTTTCTCTTAGCCTTTAGCTATTCATCTCTTTCTTTTCTTCAGAATGTCTTTGAGTCTACCCCCTCACCCTCTACCTGATTAATCTCAATTTAGTCCTTAAACTTTGGCCACAAATTCTACAACTGTATACAGACTAAAACATTCTTTTCTCAAAGACATCTTAGCAATCAGATCCACTGTCCTCTGTGGGGCCAGGGACCGCCACAGGAGCAGTCCTGGAGCAAGACCAGGCCTGAGGCATGTCCAAACCCTGGAAATCACATCCTGAGATTGTCAGAAGCAAGATGGCTCTTGCCCTGCTCTGGGTCTGCGTGTCCTAGGGCCCATAGTCCTGTGCCTCTCTCCCTTGCCACACCAGAGGAGGTCACATAGCCTGAAGCTAGGTTAAACTTCCTCTCTCCTTATAAGGTCACATATAGCAGCACCTGGAATGAGGCGTCCCCAGCACCAAGGCCCCAGCCAGTGCTGTATAACACACACCAGTAGCCCCTACTCACTCCCCGCCCCCCCCCAAAGGCCTTTATTCTCTCTTATGAATGGAACCTGTTCTCCAAAGATGCTCCCAGGTAAGTGGGTTCTTTACCTGGGCGCTCGCTCACCCATCTGCCCGGCTAATCATCTCTACCTCCAGTCCAGCCTGGTGCACAAAGGACCTGGCTACTCTGTGGGGATTGGAATCGGGGAGGAGACTCGGAAGTGAGTCCTCTTCTACAACTCAATCCGGTAAGCCTGTCTTTATCAAACGATCCTCAACGTATTCTCAGGACCGTCCTGAGCAGTTCTACCGCTGCCAATCTCAGGGTGAGATTTCTACAGTTTGAACACACCTCAGAAGATTTCTTGACTTCTATCTAACTCTGGTGTCCCCTTATCTCACCGACACTCTTGAAGGTGCCTCTTTCCTGTCTTGTCTTAGCACCTAAGACACCGTGCCTTGATCTACCAGTGGACTTTTCATTCTGGGGTTTGTTCTTGAGAAGATCTTTTGAAAGCAAAAGGTCCCTTAAACATGCTAGCTCTAGGTCTGTATGTCTACTGATCTCTAACTACATACATCACAAACTCGAGCTTCATATCAAGTTGTTCCTCTCTCCTGGTCCAGGAGAAAAATCTAGAGGTCATCTGCAGCTATCGCCCCTTTCCCAGCTCATGCAATTTATACATTGTTCTTTTTTTTTTATTTTTATTTTATTTTTTATTTTTTTATTTATTTTTTTTTTGTTTGTTTGTTTTTGTTTTTCGAGACAGGGTTTCTCTGTATAGCCCTGGCTGTCCTGAAACTCATTCTGTAGACCAGGCTGGCCTCGAGCTCAGAAATCCGCCTGCCTCTGCCTCCCAAATGCTGGGATTAAAGGCATGCGCCACCACTGCCCGGCCTTCCGGGTATCTCCATTGTTCCAAAAAGCCAAGTACTACAAAGTCCCTTTCCTCCCTCACGTCCAGGAAACCATAGGGAATGCTTCCAAAGTAGCCTTGAAAACAATGTTCCTTGTGGGGTCACTCCTGCTGATCTTGAGTTTGTGTGTGTGTGCTTCTCACGTGTTTGAGGGTCAGCTGGCTGTCAGGGATTTGGATGGCCTTGGATCTTCTCCATACGTCTGCCACACATCTGCAGAGAGTTGGCCTGAATATGTTCCACAGCAAGAAAGAAATGAAAAAAACAAAAAAACAAAAAACAAAAAAATAATTCAGTCATGCCAGTAGGCTAAGGAAATGGCATGTGGTTTTCAAGCCCCTACCTGCATCACACTTGGTAACGTTCTGTGAGCCAAAGCAAGTAGTAGTGAGGCCGGAGTCAGCATAGGAAGGCACTACGAAGGTCCAGCACAGAAGCTGTAATAACAAAGGTCACTAAACAGTCATTCTGCACAATGTCCTAAAGGTGTTTGCATTCTGTATTTATACGTACCATCGTTCTGTTTATTAGTGTTGTTGTTGGCTTTAAAAAAAAAAAAAAAACAAGCTAAAGATAAAAAACAGATCTGGTGTAACACAGGCTGTCCTCAAACTTGCCAAGAACTTGAGACTGGCCTTGAATTCCTGACTCTCTTGTGTCCACTCCCAAGTTCTGGAAAGATAAGCGTGCACCAACCATCAGGCCTGGCCATATGCTGTTAATCTGACTGATTATAAACTCTCGAGTATAGGAACTGTATTTTATCCTTACTGTATCTCCTACAGACATTAGCCAAATAATACACACAAAGTAGACATCAACAAATTTTATAGCATATCTCTAAACCCCATGTTTATAAATTAGTATATGTTATGTATATTATGTATAACAATTCATTATACATACAACAGCTCTGCAGTTTCTAAACTCTTTTCAGGTATACTTATATACTAAGCATGTTTCTATATACACTTAGTATCTGCTGTGCAAAATAATATTCCTTACTCACTGCCTAAACATCCTTCCTTTAAACTCAGCTAAGTAATTCTCATGTTCAAAAGGATAGTAAAAAATAATTTCCTGCCACAAAATTTTGCACATTTCAAACTGGCCTTATACCTCCTTGAAGGGGATCTCAATTTTGTCTGATTTTTCTTTTCTGTCCTCGCCTCTGTATTCTCCTTTGTAGTGAGAATTTTTAGAGTGGTTTCTCTAAAAACACAGAAATGTTATGGGAATATGTTTTTGACTTAATCCATATGTGATATGGGGCTGCTTCGGATAGTCCACAGCAGCGGACTATGATTGCCTCATGCTCTGGCAGGACCACGACTTTGCTAGCTGCAGATGGTTTCTGCAAGGGTTTGACATTCATAATTCTGGGTACTCTTGAGAGGATATAAAATGCTGGAGCCCTGAGAGAAGCTGTGGTGGCTGCTGCTCCTCCTGCTCCTGAGGTTGCTGGATGCTGGGTGCTGGTTGGAGATTTCCTGACAAGGAAGATCAGATTTACCCCAAGGAACTTGATGCCCCTAATCAGCAGGAAGCAGTCTAAGATCAAAACCCTTTTTCCCTCTAGCTTTCGTTCTCTCCTACCTAGTGTTGGGAGTTGGAAGGGACTGGGGTGGAGGAGGCTGGTGAGAAAAACCCATAAATTAGCCAAAAGCCAGTCTACATGCCTCACTTGAGGAGTAGCCATCAGAGCTGCCCTTCAGATCTCAGGGGAAAATCCATGGTCTGGTTTAAAGCTCCCTAAATGTCATCATAACCCCAGACATCAAGTAAGTTAAACCGAGACAACTTGTCACCACACACTGAAATCCAAGCCTCCTGCATCTCTGCTGTCTGCATCCTTTCTTTCTGTGCTCCCATGCCACCCAGGCATCTCATCTAGAAACCCTACCCAAGGAGCCAGCCTATCTAGGAGCACCAGAGCAGTCCCCTTTGGCTCTTTCTTTCACACTCCACATTTGGTCCAGCATCAATCCATGTCAATTCTCTGATCACTTCTCTTCATTGCCACTATTATTATCCTGGTCCAGACCACCATTATTTTGCACTTGGACTATGAGAATAGCTTCCTACACATTTTCCTCCCATCTTGTCTTCTGCGCTAGAGCCCAAATACAAACCCAACTATCAAAAACCTGCTCAAGTGGTCTGCCTGGAAGAGCCCGCAGAAGTGAGTTACATGGGCCCCATTGTCTAGTTCTGGGCTTGTTCTTCCATTCCAAGGAGCCTTGAGGGATACCAGGAGTGTCCTGCTTCCACGTGGAAACCTTCAGGGGCTCCAAAACTAACCAGCTTGGAATCCTGTTCCACCAATCCCATCCCAGTCAGATCTGCCCACTATCCCAGTTGGGTCTACCTGGGACACAGCCTGCAGAGCAGGGGTCTACCTGAGGCCCAGCTAGCAGAATCAGGTACTATGACCTCCATCGTCTGCCTCACAGTGCCCCTTACCTTCCTGAGAAATCAGGATCATCCAGCTAACTCCAGGAAAAAACAGAGCCCTAAAGGACAGTTTAAGAACACAATCAATAAGACCCAGGGGAATATGACACCACCAGAGTCCAGCTATCCTCCTACAACAAACCCTGGGTATCCTAATGAAACTGAAATATAAGAAAAGGATCTTAAATCTAATCTTATAAAGATGACAGAGGCCTTTAAAGAGGACATGAGTAAATCCCTTACGGAAATACAGGAAAATACATTCAAACAGGTAGAGGAATTAAAAAGGAAGCAGCTAAATATAAACATACAGGAAAATACAATCAAGCAGGTGAAGGATATGAATAAAAATGTCCACAACCTGAAAAGGGAAATGGAAGTAATAAAGAAAACACAACCTGAGGCAATCCTGAAGATAGAAAACCTAGGAAAGAGATCCAGGAGCTAAAGGCATAAGTACCATGAACAGTATACAGGAGAAAGAGAATCTCAAGTGTAGAAGATACAATAGAAGAAACCAATATATCAGTCAAAGAAAATACAAAATCTGAAAATTTCATGGCATAAAACATCCAGGAAATTTGGGGCAGTATGAAAAGACCAAACCTAAGAATAACAGGAATAGAAGAAGGAGAAGATTTGCAGCTCAAAGACCCAGAAAACATCTTCAACAAAATCATAGAAGAAAATTTCCCCAACCTAAAGAAAGAGGTACCTATAAAGGTAAGGAAGTATACAGAACATCAAGCAGATTCGGCCAGAAAAGAAAATCCTTCCACCACAAAATAATCAAAACACTAAATATATAAAACAAAGAAAGAATTTTAAAAGCAGCAAGGGAAAAAGTCCAAGTAACATATAAAGGCAGACCTATCAGATTTACATCCAATTTATCACCTGAGACTCTAAAAGCAATAAGGGCCTGGGCAGAGGTCTTGCAAACCCTAAGAGACAACAGATACCATCCCAGACTACTATACCCAGCAAATTTTTCAATCACCAAAGATGAAGAAACCAAGATATTCCATGACAAAACCAAATTTAAACAATACCTTTCCACTAACCCAGCCCTACAGAGGATACTAAAAGGAAAACTCTAACCCAATGAGGCTAACTACACTCAAGAATACACAAGAAATAAATAATTCACACTATTAAAACCAATAGAACACACATACATACATACATACATACATACACACACACACACACACACACACACACATACACAAAACCACCACCAATATCACAATAACAGGAAGTAACAATCAATGGTCACTAACATCTCTCAACATCAATAGACTCAATTCCCAAGTATAGAGACAAGGGCTAACAGAATGGATGCATAAACAGAATCCATCATTCTGCTCTATACATGAAATACATCTCAACAACAAAAATAGTCATTGTCTCAACATAATGACTGGAAAAGGTTTTCCAAACAAACAGACCCAAAAAACAAGCTGGATTAGCCTTTCGAATAACTAATAAAATAGGCTTTCAACGGAAAGCAATCAAAAGAGACGGGGGGGGGGGGGGGGGGGGGGGGTGCACTTCTTACTTATCAAAGGAAAAATTCGCCAAGAGGTCATCTCTATTCTGAACATCTATGTCCCAAATGCAAGAACACCCACATTTGTAAAAGGAACATGAGTAAGGCTTAAATAACACATCAAACACCACACATTAATAGTGGGAGACCTCAACACCTCACTCTCACCATTGGACATGTCATCAAGACAGAAACTAAACAGAGAAATAACAAAACTAACAGAGGTTATGATTCAAATGGACCTAACATTACATCTATAGAACATTTCACCCAAACACAAACTAATATACCTCATTCTCAGTACCTCATGGAACCTTCTCCAAAATTGACCGTATAATCAGTCACAAAGCAAGCCTCAACAGATACAAGAAGATTGAAATAACCCCATGGATCTTATCAGATCACCATGGATTAAAGCTGGACTTCAACAACAACAGAAGCCTACATATTTGAGGAAACTGAATGGCTCTCTACTCAATGATCAGTGGGTCAGGGAAGAAATAAAGGAAGAAATTTAAGACTTTCTAAAATTCAGTGAAAATGAGAGTACAACAAACTTATGAGACACTATGAAAGCAGTGCTAAGAGGAAAGTTCATAGCACTAAGCGCTCTCATAAAGAAATTGGAGAGTTTTTAAACTAATGAATTAAAAGTTCATTACATCTGAAGGCTATCGAAAAAAGGGAAGCAAACACATACAGAAGGAGTAGATAGTAGGAAATAATCAAACTCAGGGGCTGAAATCAATTAATTTAGAAAAAGAGAGAGAGAGACTAATACAAAGAATCAACAAAAGTTGGTTCTTTGAGAAAATCAACAAAATAGACAAACTCTTAGCCAAGCTACCTAACAGACAGAATCCAAATTAACAAAATCAGAAATGAAAAGGGAGACAAACATAATGGACACTGAGGAAATTCAAAGAATCATTAGGTCTTATTTCAAAAGCCTATACTCCACAAAATTGGAAAATCCAAATGAAATGGATGGTTTTCTACACAGACACAAATTATCAAAGCAAAATCAAGATCAGGTAAACTATCTGAATAGTCCTATAACCCCTAAGAAAATAGAAGCAGTCATTAAAAGTATTCCAACTAAAAAAAAGCCCTGGGTCAGATGGTTTTAATGCAAAATTCTACCAGGCTTTCAAAGAAGAACTAATGCCAATGCTCCTCAAACTATCCCACAAAACAGACACATAAAGAACATTGCTGCTGGGCAGTGGTGGCACACGCCTTTAATCCCAGCACTTGGGAGGCAGAGGCAGGTGGATTTCTGAGTTCAAGGCCAGCCTGGTCTACAGAGTGAGTTCCAGGACAACCAAGACTACACCGAGAAACTCCCCCCCTAAAAAAAAAAGAACATTATTAAACTCATTCTATGAGGCCATAGTCACCCTGATTGATAACTAAGCCACACAAAGACTCAACAAAGAAAGACAATTTCAGACCAATTTCCCTTATTAGCATTGATGCAAAAGTACTCAATAAAATACTGGCAAACCAAATCCAAGAATACATCAAAGAAATCATCCATCATGATCAAGTAGGCTGCATCCCAGGAATGCAGGGACTATTCAATATACAAAAATCCATTAACATAATCTGCCATATAAACAAACTAAAAGGAAAACAGCATATGATCATCTCACTGGATGCTAAAAAAAAAATCTGAAAAAAAATCCAACACCTCTTTCTGATAAAAGACTTGAAGAAAGCAGGAATATAAGGGGCATACCCAACCACAATAAAGACAATATATGGCAAACCAGTACCCAACATCAAATTAAATGGAGAGAAAATCAGAAACAAGACAAGACTGAGCATTCTCTCCCTATCTCTTCAATATAGTACTTGAAGAGATCAAGGGGATACAAATTAAAAAGGAAGAAGTCAAAGTATCACTATTCAAGAATCATAAGGTAGTATACATAAGTGACCCCAAAATTTCTACCAGTGAACACCTACAGCTCATAAGCATCTTCAGCAAAGTGGCTGGACACAAAATTAACTCAAAGAATTCAATAGCCCCCCTCTACACTAGCGATAAACAGGCTGAGAAAGAAGTTGGAGAGACAGTACCCTTCACAATAACCACAAATAATATGAAATACCATGGTGTATCTCTAACCAAGCAAGTGAAAGACCTATATGATAAGGCCTTCAAGTCTCTGAAGAAAGAAACTGAGGATCCCATGCTCATGGAACCATGGGATTAACATGGTGAAAATGAACATTTTACCAAAAGCAATATACAGATTCAATGCAATCCCCATCAAAATTTCGACACAAATCTTTACAGATCTTGAAAGAACAATTCTCAACCTCACGTGGAAAACTAAAAAACCCAGGATAGCTCAAACAATCCTGAACAACAGAAGAACTTCTAGAGGTATCACTATCCTTGACTTAAAGCTGCACTACCGCGCAATAGTAATAAAAACTGCATGGTGTTGCTATAGAAACAGACCAATGGAATCAAATGGATCAATGGAATAGAATCAAAATTCAGAAATAAATCCATACACCTATGGACACTTGCCTTTGATAAAGAAGCCAAAACCATACAATGGAAAAAGGAGAGCATCTTCAACAAATGGTGCTAGTCTAACTGAATGTCTGCATGTAGATGAATGCAAATAGATCCATATTTATCACCCTGCATAAACCTCAAGTCCAAGTAGATCAAAGACCTCAATGTAAAACCAGATTTGCTAAATCTAATAGAACAGAAAGTGGGGAATAGCCTTAAATTCATCAGTACAGGACACAACCTCCTGAATGGAACATCAGTGGCTCAGGCATTAAGGTCAAGAATTAATAAATGGGACCTCATAAGACTAAAAAATCAAAGGACACCATCATTAGGACAAAATGACAGCCTACAGATTGAGAAAAGTTCTTCACTAATCCTATACCAGACAGGGGGCTAATATCAAAAATATATAAAGAACCCAAGAAGTTAGACACCAACAATCCAAATAACCCAATTAAAAAATGGGATACAGAACTAATCAGAGAATTCTCAACAGAGAAGTCTTGAATGGCCTAGAAGCACCTACAGAAATGCTCAGCATCCTTATTTATCAGAGAAATGCAAATCAAAACAACTCTGAGATTCCAGCTCACACCCATCAGAATGGCTAAGATCAAAAACTCAAAGGACATTTACATAATGGAATACTACTCAGTCAATAAAAACAAAGACATCATGAATTTTGCTGGCAAATGGATGGAACTAGAAAATATCATCCTGAGTAAGGTAACTCAGACCTAAAAGAACAGGCATGATATGTACTCACTTAAAAGTAGATATTAGCAATAAAGTACAGAATAACCACACTATAATCAACAAACCCAAAAAAGCCAAATAACAAGAACGATCCAAAGAAAGATGGTTGAATCTTTTTCAGAAGGGGAAACAACATAGATATCAGAGGTGGATGGAAGGAGGGAATTGGGTGGAAGAGGGAATGGGGAAGGGAGTGGAGGTGGGTCATAAGTAGGGAGAGAGAATGGAGATTGGTGGAGGGTAGGCAATCTCTAGGACATCTCAGAGACCTGGGAGGGGGCCCCAGAAGGTCTATGGAGGCTACTTTAGCTGACACACCTAGCAGTGGAGGATACGGATCCTGAAGTGGCCACTCCCCGTAGCCAGGCAGGACTCCCAGTAGAGGGATAAGAACAGCAACCTACCCACAAAACCTTCCACCCAAAATGTGTCCTGTCTATAAAATATACAGAGACAAAGAACAGAGACTGAGGGAATGGCCAACCAATGACTGGCCCAGTTTGAGACCCATCTCACAGGCAAGAACCAATCCCTGACACTATTAATGATACACTGTTATGCATGTAGACAGAAACCTACCATAACTGTCCTCTGAGAGGCTCCACCCAGAAGCCAATGGAAAGAGAAGCAGAGACCCACAGCCCAACATTAGATGGAGTTCAGAGAATCTTACAGAAGAGTTGGGAGAAGGATTGAGGGACCTGAAGAGGATAGGGACTCCACAGGAGGACCAACAGAGTCAACTAACCTGGACCCTTTGGGGCTCCCATAGACTGAATCACCAACCAAAGAGTGAGCACCGGTTGGACTTAGACCCCCTCTACATATGTAGCAGAAGTGCAGCTTGGTCTTCATATGGGTTCCCCATCATAAGTGGTGGGAACTAATGGGGATGACACCCAGAGGGGGATTTCCTTTCTCAAGAAAGAAGGGGAAGGTGGAATAGGGGAAGGACTTCCATGAGCAGGTACTAGGAGGAGAGGAAGGGCTGATATTGGATTGTAACGTGAATAAATTAATTAATTAATTTTAAAAAGCCTGCTCAGATTCCTCAGTGGATTCCTTTTATTCAGATCAGAAGCCAAGTTCTTGTAGCAATTAATCTATAAGGACTACCATGATGCTCACCACCCTGTACCATCATCTATTATACCTTCTTGGTTCCCTTTGATGCAGACCACAATGGTCCTCTTGCTGCTTTTTTAACAATATGCTGTCCCCCTTGGTTCCTTGCTTTTGATGTCCTTCTATCTAGAATATATTTCACACACACACACATCTACTGACACACACATGCACACATGCGGGCACATGCACAGAGGCACTCAAGCTTACAGACACACGCATACACATGCTCGCACACACATACATGCACACATATGCACACATGTGTACAGATGCACACAAACACATGCATGCACACTCACATGCATGTACACACACACACACACACACACATACACACACACACACTCAGAACTCAACAGTTTCCTGTTAAAATGTTGTATCAGAAGTCCTTTTCTACTCATTATGAACTAACATTCCCCCCCTCACCATTCTGCTCCCTTCCTCTTTGACATCTTATACACTAATTTGTGTTAGTATCTCTTGAGCCTCCTACTAAGCTTTAAGTGAATTACAACAGGAATTTATCTGTCTTATGGTTTTAGTCTCAGAAACTAGAATAGACTTGGTACACAATATAAGCTTAAAAAGCATTTGAGTCAGGTAGCTGTGCCCTTATCTTACTTGCATGGAAGCCTTAGCATGGGCTCGCTTGATGGAATGTGTGGGTTTTGTTCATTCCTTTCTTTCTAGTCCATTCCTCAAAGCTACTCAGGATTTACATCTGCCTATGAGATTAGGAATCTTGAAGAACATGAATTCTGTAGTACTTTAAAGAGATCCATTTTAGTTATTTTCTGTGCTAGAGAAAAACAAGGAAATTTCCAGCCAAGTTCCTGAATTACTGTGCACAAGAAAAAAATAAAGGTGCCTCTTCTCACTGGAGCCACTGTGCATGTCTGAGTGTCTAGGGGTAATGTGGTGTACTTCTCTAACTGTAAGGAAGCACCTGATCTCTCAGGACCAAACAGGTGCCAGCTATTAAGTTCATGTATTGAACACTGTATTCTGTACATTTTCTAAATCATCAAACTATGAGGATTGGCTGGAGTTCTTTGCCAAGTCTGGGTATCACTCACTAGAAGAGCAACCTAGCATTATCACTCCACAAAGAGAAGGGCAAAGCCATCTTTCAAATGCGACCACAGGGCCGTTGGTTGGGCAAGCAACTTCAGATGTACTTCTGCGTTTTCTCATTCTGTCCTTCTTTTTACTATGATTTGTATTCACCTGTGAATAACAGTAAGTTATTGCACCCTACACAGTATGGCATGGTGTCTTCCCTTGTTAACAAAATAAAATGAGTCTGTGTATTGTTACAGGGAAGTACGTGATTCACTTTTTTTTTAAAGATTTATTTATTTATTATATGTAAGTGCACTGTAGCTGTCTCCAGACACCCCAGAAGAGGGCATCAGATCTCATTACAGATGGTTGTGAGCCACCATGTGGTTGCTGGGATTTGAACTCAGGACCTTCAGAAGAGCAGTCAGTGCTCCTAACCGCTGAGCCATCTCTCCAGGCCCTCGTGATTCACTTTGCAATGAATAAAACAGCAGGCCGACAACAAAGAACTACTGAAACATGCAAACACTTCTTTCCACAAATCTATTAGACAAGGCAAAGGGGATACATGCCTTTTCCTTGTCCTTAGACCTAGACTTGGCTCTGAAAGACAGGCATATGCTAGGCTCTTGCTACGATTACTCCTACAAACATCATTAGATGTTTCATTACAGCAGAGATGGTGGTGTCATTTTGATGTCTTTAAGCTTTTTATTTATGTCACCAATCATACAGAACTGAAGAGTGCTGTGAACTCAGAATACGGACAACCTCTAAAAGGAAGCTATGTGCTGTAATGGAAGACCTAGCAGATAGAAATTGTTATCTGAGGATACAGAGGAGTCATCATACAGAGAATGGGGTAAAAAGAAAGCTTAACTTAAGGATGTTCCCTGCATCCCAGGGGCAATGTTCAACAATAAGTAGTCAAAGAAACTTAGAGCAGCTCCGTTGGAGAATTACACAGCCTTGGAAATTCCCACTGGCTGGTATTTTGAACGCCTTAGAATGCCCCATACCAAAAACAATAGGAACAATGCTTGAAATTTCTAAGTGTCCTTGAGCCCTCTCCCTCTTTCTCAATTATGGCAGCACTCTTTTCTCTCCTCTGAAGGTTGATGCTGGAAACAAAACTCCAGGTTTCTTAAAGATGTTTTGTTTCATCAATTTTAGAAAAAATAAATAAATAAATGTGGGTTTCCTGTCTCTTTCAATCAAATCAATTCAAAATAACAGCACTTGCCAGGAACGGAGGTTGTGGGGAAGGAAGGAGAGTGGGTAGAAGGTACTGTTGTGAATTGTTCCCTGCAGCTGATATTTCTCCATAACAAGTGTTCGGGCAAAACAAAAGACCGCTTTAGAAAACCAGGAGCAGACACAAAGCCACGGAAGAGGGTAGTGACAATGGTATTTTAGAGATCAAAACCCTTGAATTTGCTTGAACCTCGTTGGGTTTCCTGGTTGTTTCATTTGTAACATAGTAATTAATATAACAATACAATATAAGGGAAATGGCAAGCATAGAAACTATTTATAAGACATGTTATCTGCAGGCATCTGTGGATTCTTCTATCTTCCAAAGTGCTGGGGATAAAGATGAAAGATTCATTAACATAGGGAGGCAGTATAGTGCAGCGGTTAAAAGTGCAGGTTCAGAGTCTCATGGAGCTATAGCCTTTAATAGCTGCTGGCGGGGCAAGGTGGGTAGGGTTCTTCAGGCACGTGACCACTGATTGACCAGCCAGATCCAAGGCAAGCCCCACTCCCAAGAACTTCTGAACAACACCAATTGGACCTGTTTGGTTTTTAAGAGAGAGAGAGAGAGAGAGAGAGAGAGAGAGAGAGAGAG